>PQWD01007949.1:74765-85823 GCA_019425675.1 Leucinodes orbonalis
ATAAAGTAACAATTGACTATAAAAAATACTACACTTATTTATTACCGTGTTGCACAAAGCATGTAATATAAACTCGTATATGTAAATATACATAAATAAATAATTATAAGATACATAAATATATATATATATATATAATACAATAAATACCCATATAATATGATTGGGTAGAATATTAATATATAGAAAAAATTAACTAAATTTTATAGAATATATATGTGTTACGAAAACTATGCATGTATATTATTTATCACCTAAAACTTAGACCATATGTCGTCGATAATTTTGCATTTACTAGTTTGATAATTAATTAATTCTGAGTTTGTATGCACTCATGCCTGCCCTTTTTATATGTGGATTATAAACTCAATAAGCATTTAAATCTCACTGCTAGGCACACTTTATCACAAAATGGCTACAAGGTGATTGGCCCAAACAACATGGGTTCAATGATGATTGTTAGTGGGCGCTAACAACAAAAATGTAATATATAATTGTTAGGAGTGATAGCTCAATATGCCTTCTAAACTAGGTGATTCTGCCAGCAATATCCTACCCAACCTGGGTAAAACACACAGTGTCTGTTACTTCGTAATTTCCCTATGCCAGAACATAACAGATTAAATATTTAGATTCAAAAATGGTTTTCTGCTTCAAGTGACATTTCTAAAGCCACTATAAGGTACAAGTACCAAGGCAGTAATAAATATAAACCATAAGCCAAGGTTAAAAAGCTTTAAAAGCTATACCAGGTTTAGTTGGACAGACAATCACTCTCATATAATAATCTTATAATCACAGGTAATCATCGCAAATTAACGGTACAGAAAAGGGAATCAACATATCAAACAAAACTGTATTTTGGATACTGAACAAATAAATATGTAAAGATTTAGTCAACTGTTTTCAAACCTGGGTTGAATACCCAGGTATGAAAAGAGTTGAGTTTTGACATTATAGGCCTTATTTAATGGGTTCTGTTTTTGGCTAAACGGTTAAATATAAATAATAACAATGGTCTAAGACATTATCACAACTCTAAAAGACGGAAAAAAATAACCTCAACAAAACTATTAAGTATAAAGCTTTTGAGATATAACATACCTTTGCGTGAACTGTGCCCATTTCTTAATATAAACTGGTTACTTGCTCAAAGTTTATGAGTACTATGCGGGCTTATTATTGTAATTTTGAATTTTTTATTTTGAATTACATAAAATTAAAATATACAAAAGTTGACAGGTGACACTGACAGTCAGAATGTGGTCTGGTTCTGGCAACATTTAGAAGATGCTTTTATTTGTAATCATAAAATTTTAATGTGACTAAGGCGAGGACTACATAAGGGCTTTGTTAAATAAAAGACATTGTCCATCAAAAGCTTATTCATCCTTAGTCTGAGATCAAAAGCAATCAAACTTGAATCATGATTCACCTTTATATTAATACCTAAAATTTACTAACAAATATTTCAAATTTGTATGTATTTTGACGACCCTCTACTGCGACTGAATATTTTACAAGTATCTCATTTGACGGGCAAACAATATATTAAACTTAAAATTTTAAAACACTCACCAATTACAAATGAATAATACGAATTCATTAAAGCAATTCATTAAATTGCATGAAACGGAGTTTATATTTTTGACATTTGGAAAATTGATGTGCCTGGTGACATATTTAAACGTGTAATCAATTATGTTTCTTAAATCCCTGTTCATTAAGTTTTATTTACCTAAAATATAAGTTATACCAGAGTATTGTTGTTTCGGTGATAGTACGCTACACTTGGTTTTTCTAAGCGTTTTGAACCTTCATTATGGATCAAAAAGCGATATTTAACAAATGCAAGGAATTGGGATGCTGTGAAGCATGTTGTGTTCGATATTTAGGCATCAGAAGTTATAATGTTTACGAAAACATCGAGAAATACTGTCTGAAGGTTTTTATACTCCTATTTAATCACAGCATTTCATTTAACATAATGTTTACACTATTTGCACATTCTATTTTATGATTTTAGTAGCTTTTTATATTTCAATTGTTAAACCAATTTTTATACAATAACGTACACATAAATTATAAACAATATAATAACCTCAAAATGTTTAATGCTTGTTTTGAATACCGATTTGACTTCATAAAGTTTGTCGTATAATATTTAAAAAATATATGAAAGAACACTGTTTTAGTTTACTGAACAGTCAACAACAGAATCACAATTGCCAGATCAGTTTGAAGTGAGCCCAGCGCCGCCTCTGGCTCTAATAACATTAAAAAAGAAGAAGAATTACCAGGGAAACATCACTTGAGTAATGGTAGTGAACCAGCAGCAAAAAGAAGGAAGACAGAGATATGTGTAAGCTGTTTAGGTGTTCTCCAAGAAGATGGGTGGCCAGACTGCAATGGGATGGTGAAAGAGATATTGGATAAGAAGAAGTAAGTTCACATTTTAAATGAGCATCTTTGTGTTAACATCATCTGCTTATAGCATCAACATCAGGAGAAAGTTCTTCCCTCATAGCATGACTGTGGGGAGAACTTTATACTTAACCTAAACAGCCCTTAAGAAAACTGGGATCCTAAGCAGGGTGTATAAAAGAGTTTGTATGAAAAGATTGATGTGAATGAAGCTAGAGAAATATGTCAGGATCACACAAAGTGTTGCTCTATCATCTGCGCCTACCCCTTTGGAACCCAGGTGTGAGGTTTATTTATAACCTAAACATGTAGTATATGATGGCTTGTTGTAGTAGTAGGTAATAGTGTAATTATTAAAATGTCAGCTATTACACCTGTTTTGGGTTAGAACCCAGAACAAATTTTTATGTGTGCATGAACAAAGCAGTTTGTATTGGCCTGAGTGTATCCTATGTCATACAAAATATAAGCATATAAATTAAATATTAGGCCATGTTATTATAAAGTTTCTTTGAATTACGAAATATCCCATTATTTATATTTCTTTGATTTTTAAAATGCAATAGCCAATAAAATATTCATAGTATTTGATGGCTCTTATGGTGTAATGGTTTAAGATGTAAGCTCTAACACTAAGGGTTAAGGGTTCAACCCCCCAAGCAGTACAAAAATTTCTGGGCATGAACTGATCTGTTTGTATTGGTCTGATTGTTTTCTATTTATAATAATAATAGTATTTTGTTCATTTGTATTTGTTATATATGTATATGTTTCATATGATATGTATTGACAAAAAATGTATACAAGTATGTTTATCTATTGTTTAGTAACCATATTACAGGCTAAATGCTTAGTCCGGAACTAGATGTGCTGCGTGAATGTCAGTGAATAGTTTTGTATAGTAATATTTAGAGGGTTGACAAAAGTATAACATTCTATTCAATCTTCCAGGTATGATTGTCCGAGCTTTGCATGTGCGTTGTCTGCTCCAATTGCCACCATATTGAGAGAGAAAGCAATCTCTTTGAGGCTTGCTGATACCTTTGAATATTACGATCCAAGTGAGTAATTACATGAGATAATTTGTTTACAATAAGCTTTATCTTAATAGAGTTTTAAGGCTGATTAGGGTCGCTGTTCATCAGTGCTTAAGAGGGTTTTTGAAGTGTTATTCTTGGGGTCTCTAGCAGAGAACAAAACCCAAAAATCTCAAACTCAAAATATTTTTATTCAAATAAACCTTTTACAGATATATTTGAATCGTCAATTGTTATATTTTTATTTTTATGAGTCTCTCACCAATAAGTGAGAGGACCTGGCTTGTGCCCGCGACGAATGGAGAAAGATCGTTTCCGACGGCTGTAAAACCTACGACGATGCTTGGTTCCTGAACTTAGCTAAAAAGCGGGCTAGAAGGCATAATCGTAATTAGCAGATGGTACAACTGACTCTCAATCTGCTTGCCATAAGTGCGGACGTCAGTGTCGTGCTAGAATTGGCTTATTGAGTCACGAGCGGCATTGCTCTCTCCAAATAGGCGCTGTTCAACCATCTGAAAAAATGTATAAGGCCTGAACAGTAAAGTAATTACAGAGTAGCAATAAGAAATAAAGTAATAATGAGTTGGAAATATCAATATTCTATCTCTAGACACAATAACGCCTCTTAAGGAGGCGTGGAAGTGGTCGTACGGCACGCAACTGGCAACTTTCCTCAAAATGACCCTGGACTCTGGGGCCGTCTCTCCATTGCTGATCACGCTGAACATGGAATACCCTGATGATATACAGGTACTGTGAATTTTATTATATACATGTTTTTTTTGTAATATGTATGTAAACCAGAAGTGTGTTTCGAAAATTCGAAAACCCATTGGTACGTGGCGGTATTCGAACCTCAGCCCTTCCGGTAGGACGGTGACAGTCCACACCATTGAGCCACCGACGCTCATGTAAATGAGACGTTATAGGCTGATAATGATGCTGGCATCTCTATTTCATGTCAAAGGAGCTGGAGATGCTCAAAACCCTATCGCCAGATCTCTTCGAGTCGCGCAGTAAGCAAAGAAAGCGCTTCACAGTGGAGTTCACGCGTCGTTCTGTGGAGCAGGCGTTAGACGGGGTGTCGCTTGAAGCGCTTACAGCGGTCGAGGGATGGGGACGAGTGCCTGCAGTGGAAGCTAGGGCGTCTTGTGTCAGTGTTGTTTGTGCACGGGCTCCTTTATATTTGGGTGGCAGGTGAGTTATATTTTTATTACTTGTACTATTATATAAAAGATCTTATCTCGGGTGTTACCCGAGGTATATGATGTTTACTCGCAGTAAAACGAAGCCGATATGTTAATCCAGGGTGTACCCCTAGCAAATCTAACTCCATACCAAATTATTTATAAATAATAATAAATAAATAAATATCCATTGACATCCACACAGCGCCATCTAGCCCCAGGACCCATTTGGTGTAATGGTTGAGACATCGGCTATTACACAAAGGGCTCGACCCCCGGGCAGTACAAAAATTTGTGTGCATGAACATGTCTGTTTGTAATGGTCTGGGTGTTTTCTATGTATAAAATGTATGTATTTACAATAGAAAAATTTATATAAGTATGTTTATCAGTTGTTTAGTGCCACAAGCTCTACGCTTAAAATGGGGCTAGATGGCGCTGTGTGAATGTCAGTGAATATTTATTTATTATTATTTATTTGTTCAAGGTACATCAAGTTGTCGAGAAATCTACCGCAGACCCCGTGGTTGGTTGGCGGGAAACGAATGATGGAGTCGTCCGTGCAAGACATCATCTTCGAACCTCTCGCCAAAGTGTACGAGTGAGTGCTAACCAATGATGTAAAAAAGTATAGATTCGTGATATGCTCACAAAACAATCGAAAAAAGTGTTCCGAATGCAGCGACAGCACACATACACATATTTCCAATGAGTGTACATATTCGTAGACAAAAGAGTACAAACTGTACTCTCTTCGGCGGATCGTTTTTGAGGCACGGGTGGCGTATCTACCCTTTATATATACACAATATTATTGGTGATAACCTGCATTATTTCAACATTTATACCACTGTTAGTTTCTGTACACACAGCGCCATCTAGCCCCAAATTAAGCAATATTTTCCTTATGCCTAATGATGGCATACAGCCTTCTTGAGAGGTGGATGCGTAACGGAAACGAAGCATAGTTCGCCGACCTGAGGGACGGATGACCTGGTTAAGGTGGCGGGAAGTTGGATATCGACTGCTAGGGATCAGTCCGCATGGAAATCATTAGGGGAGGCCTGCTTAGCAGTGAACTTATTTTGTTTAATAAGTGTACAAGACGGTTAACATGCTCACCTGATGGTAAGTGATTCGCCTGACCACGACAGAGCGGCATTGAAGGAGACCAACAACTGATAGACAGTTACTACTCTCCACTGATGCCGCACTTCGCCCGTCACCCGAGACAACAGATGTCAGATCTCTTATACCCGGTAATTTCACTAGCTACAGTGCCCTCATCCCGAAACACAAAAGCGCATAACACTCCTATTTCACGGGACCATATCTATCACTTACCTAGACGACTCAGTACCGAGTCTACCACCTAGTAATGCCCTCAATGGTGGAATATCGTATTTAACAGCCCTTTTCAAATAAACAGTATTATTTTACTTGCAGAATGTCCGAAGCGGATGCGGAACACAGGCTAAAGTTCATGTCGGCCGGACGCGAAGATGTCGACGTGAGATGCCTCGGCGAGGGGAGACCTTTCGCTATCGAGGTAGGTTTGTGTATGTTATAATAATAAAATAAATAAAGCTGACGCCTAGGTCCCAGAAGGGTAGGCAGAGATGATGGAACACAACTTTGCGCGGTCCTCACACTTCTCTAGCTTCATTCACATCCATCAATTTTTTCATACAAGCTCTTTTATTCCTTTTGTTTGGGACCCCAGCCTTCTTATGGAATGTATGTTATGTATGTGTTTTAGTATATTTTATATGTAATAATAAGTATCTCCCATAACCCAGATATCAAGTCCTCCTAATCATAGCCCGGTATCGTAGTTTCCATATATTTGCAATAGTCTTTACTAGGTGGTAGACTCGATACTAAGTCTAGGTAGGTGTTATGCGCTTTTGTGTTTCGGTATGAGAGCTCTGTAGCTAGTGAAATTGTTTGTTAATTATTCGCATATAAACGTCTGAATGAACTTTGATGATACTTGACAACAATATAGCTAACATATCGGAATAATATGTAGACTATTTCCTTAGTATATAGGTAGTGTTGACGTAGACATTGGGTGGGGTTATAATAAACGGATTCTATTGTATTTTAAATATGACAGTGTAATCTTTTTACTTAAAGTGATGTTCATTAAAATAAAAAAATATGTTTTTTTTATTAAAACCAGATCACAGATCCACGCAGGGAGTTGACGACAGAAGAATTGAAGGCAATATGCGAAGAGGTGTCCGCCGGCGGTCAGGTTGTGTTGAAAACACTTGTTACAGTTTCAAAGTAAGTTTAATATTGCTTTCAGCGTCAGATATTGCAGTCCTCCCTATGAAATAATTTTTAAATACATACTTTGAAGTTGTATTTTTTATACTTACCTGTATTATCAAGCAGAAGAGTTTTTTAGTACCGACAACAAAATTATGAAAATTTTATTTTTAGCTATTTAGTTTGAAGTCGGTGTTTTTTTGTATTTTTTTTTTAATATTGAGGGATATGTATATATATTGCAATGAAGTAGAAGTCGCTCTGAGTCAATTTTTTAAAGTTCGATTTCTCTGGTCTCCCTTCATAAAACTCTTAACTTCCTTATCTTGAAACTAACTCTGGAATATTCTCTTTCCAACAAAAAAAGAATCATCAAAATCGATTCTTAAACGATGGATGAATGGATGGACGAACTCTTTCCCGTAACCGTAATAAAACTTTTGTATTACAAATATTTAAAAATAACACATCATTTTTCAATCCAGTGGTAAGAATGTGCCGGCTATACAATGAAATACTTCAGAGCGACCATAATCGTGAAGTAGATATTTTTGAGCCTATACACGTTCGCTTTCGTTACAAGGTAAAACAATGCTACAGCTGCGCTTCCCTCTAAAGTAAAAAGTATACATAATATACTGTAATAGTTTATTTGTGAAATATGTCTAAACGATTATTTTTTTTGATCATGCTGTGTATGTGTATATTTTTAGTAATAATCTAGATTTAGTCTACAATTGTTACTGTTATATTTTTCTTGATTGTTACTTGTTGTGTATGCCATAAATAAATAATTTGAATTTGAATAAAAAAAGCTTATATACGGTCGAATTAAATAACCTCCTTTTTGAAGTCGGTTAAAAAATACATGGAATTTAACAGTTTAATATTGCTTCGTTTCCACCTCGTTATGGTGGCGGCTAGCATGATGATGAAAATGAATGTCGACTGTTAGGGATCGGCCCGCGTAAGAATTATTAGCCTTCGTCAAACAGTGGATGCTAAGGCTGCAATGATGACCTCCGTCTTTCTGGTTGGGGCGGCCTACGCTTCGTTTTCCGTTACGTGGAGACCACTCGAGAACCTTATCGCCCCATCGACCATCGGTTCTACGCACTATGTGCCCTGCCTGCTGCCACTTCAACTCATCTAACATGAATTGATAAATATTACTTAAAAATGGTTATTGTGTTTTAGGGACGATTTAACGCAACTAAAGACAGGGGAAGAGACAAAATGCAAAACATACGAGGCTCTTTGCATCAAACTGGCACACTCCAAGCATGACTCCAACGAGGTTAGTAGCTGGTCACATTACTTCATTATCAGCTCAACTTACGTCCTCACCGAGGGCCTCGTTCCTCCCAGTGGTGGGTGTTAGGCCTTAGTCGTCCCCGCGGGCCCAGTGCGGGAAGAACGACTTTACGCACAACCTTTGAATTTCTTCGCAGGCGTACGCAGGTTTCCTCGCGATGTTTTCCTTCACCGTAGGCGTGTCGGATAAACGTATATATAAGTACGTGGTGGAAATTGAACCCGCACCCGCCAGGTCGGAAGGCAACAGTCCACACCAATGAGGAACCGATGCTTAAATAATAAATACGTAACAATAATTTAAAAATACCCACTGTCATCCACACAGCGCCTTCAAGCCGCAATGTACATAAGTGAGGACCTTGTACTTTGTACTAAACAACGAAAAAGATTGCTTATATTGTAATATTGTTAATCTATTAAACAATCTCCAGACCAATACAAACAGACATGTTCACGCATACAAATATTTTTACTGCCCGGGGATCGAACCTGGAACTCTTGATCCAAAATCTCATTATAACACCACAATGGTCGTCTTAATTTTTAAGTCGTCATTTTTCGTTCGAAATAGTTTGATGTTATAAAATTATTATTTTCACCACAGGTTAACGGTGAAACCAAAGTGACAGTGACAGATGAGGATATAAACAAAATGAACTCGTTCAGAAACACGCCGCTAGAGACTGACCATGTCATTGAGATAATTCAAAAGACTCCTATCAGAGTTTTGCATAGGTTTGTATTCCAATAGTTTGCCATTTAAACGCATCCTATGCGTTAATCCTCGATTGGTTCCCAACTAGCACACAATATACCTAAACATTATCATGATACTCAAATAGTTATGTAATTGGGGCACAACTATCAACCACAATGAACTTACAAAATTCGATGCATGCAAATCCGAAGAAATAATCAAAATTATTCAGAATCTCGACCAAAACTCTAGCACTGGTATAGATAAAATTAACACAAAAATAATTAAATGTCTTCAAAATCTGCTTTCACATGATTTGGCTAATTGTTTGAATATCTAAATGGAGGATGGGAAGTTTCCGGATACTATGAAAGTGGCTAAGGTGACACCAATACACAATCGGAATCTAAAACTGATCCTGGAAACTATCGGCTCATCTCTGTTCTGACGGTTCTGTCAAAAATTTTTGAGAAAATTGTATACAGCCGCTTATTCCAATATTTAGAGTCATTCAACTATATTACTCAACATCAATACGGATTTAGACCTAAAAGCAACACTACTGCAGCTACAATTGACCTGGTAACAAAAATCAAGGATAATATAGACAATAAGAAGATCGTTCTAGGCGTTTTCATAGACTTAAAAAAGCCTTTGATACCGTTAGTCACAAACTTCTTCTACAAAAGTTGGAAAGCATAGGCATTAAGGGCAGTGCTTTGAAACTACTTAACTCCTATCTCACAAATAGATTCCAAATAGTTAAGATAAACAATTCACAAAGTGGAGCTTTGCCTGTGCGGTATTCCCCAAGGATCCATCCTTGGACCCCTCCTATTCTCAATTTATATAAACAGCATTGTCGATTTGCTGTTATGTCATAATTGGGATTGACTTTGCCGCGAACACTTTTTGAGTGAAATTGTGCCTTTAGTTAGTTTATTATCTATGCCTTTATGTTGTAAATGCTTGTGATAAACACTCTAATTGTTATTGGAATTGTATTTTTTTACATATATCGGAGTTGAAAGATAAATAAAGTTGCCATATGTTTTTTTTAACTGTTCATATTTATTTCAGGCGGCCACTACTCTCACGTCATCGGCAAATTATAGAACTACATGTGGAGAAAGTACCGGGTAAGTCATATCCCACCAAAAACATTCTGTAAAAAATCTAGCTAAGTCTCGATAGAGCTGTTTATATATAAAAAGTAATGAAATCAAGACAGACGTGCCAAGTCTAAGGTTCCTTACTGCGATTAATTTATTATAATGGTTGATGTTGTGTGACATGGCCGTTGAAAAATACACAATGATACAAAGCCAGCTGCTACATGACACCATTGCACCAATCTGTCGCCAGAACCGCTACACATTGACGATAATAATTTGCCACTTGGAAAACGGTAATTCAATAACCACTCAATTGTAGGCTTGATAAAGCCACTAACGTTTAAATAATGTTCAACGGTGACGGACAACCGTTCCCAGTGGAGGAAAGTTGGAGAGGCGTATGCCTAACGTTGGGCGAACACACGCTGAGGAGGAGGAGTGAGTGAGTGTCTATTTGTCGAAAATGCGAAACTTTGCTTTTGCTTCACGTCGAAACTAAATGACCTACAGACTTGAAATTTTGGATTTAAAGTGTGTGGTTATATCTTACTAGATGACGAAAATTTCAGCGTTCTAGTATCATCCAAAGGTTCCCAAATTGGGGTCTGAAAATACGGCGAAATGAAAATGCCGTTAAATTTGTTAAATTAATAATATTTTTGATAAATGAATAAATCTGGGGGGGGGGGGGGAATAATATTTTTGATAAATGAATAAATGTTGGTTTACAACGGCTCTTAATATTAGTACAGGTTCCTCAACATAACCCTATCAGGCATTGCAACATTCTTTTCGATAAGCTGATTTATCTTTAAAATATACGTCTTTCTCATCATCAGGCAGAAAATCCAATTCAGGGCACAGGCCCTACCGAACTATACCTATGTGATGGTAGTAATCCAGCACGCGGCCCAATGCGGACTGGTGGGTGTTAACGACTACCAGACTAAGATTGGAGCCGGGACCGACGGCTTAACGGACAAAAAACATGGAATCATCTT
>PQWD01007950.1:0-18883 GCA_019425675.1 Leucinodes orbonalis
TGTAACTAATTGTTAAAAACTATAAAAGATGACTGTAGAGTACCTTGCTGACTCTTGAAGAGCCTACTTATTCGGATCTGGTAGTAGAGTCTAAAACATATAATAAGTGGTTGTGTGTAGCATGGGTGGATATTAACAACACACAAAGATGAATCTATTCTTTATGCACATGCTTCATTTGAGCAGATTACATTACCAATTTAAAATCTTCTAAAAGATTTATTGAAAAACTATCTCAACAGACTCTCGTTCTCATGGCGAAAGACGACAGATGAAATGCAGTCTTGAGACGACGCGTCACAATACGGCAAATAGACGTATATCCAGTCCTTGCGATGCTATATTGGTCACTTAATACAAGTTGTATTAAAGAGGCGATCGAACGGAAAGAGGTTCCAAGTGTTTGCGAGAAACATGTCTGTTGGGCAAAGCCAGCTGACTAGTCTGAAGACTAACAGTGGAAATGTAGTCTTCATCACCAGAGTTTTGAGGGAGATTGAGAAGTTTTACAGCGGTTTATATACCGCTACACAGATTCCCGCTTCAAGCTTAGCCGAAGACCCGAGAGCTAAGTTAACCCGACATTTATCTGAGGATATCCTGAAGTTCACCTTGAGCGGAGATTAGGATGGCTCTGAAACAGCGAAATAAGGCCCCCGGAGAAGACGGAATTACGCAGAATTTTTGATAGCAGATGGCACGCCAGTGCTTAAGACTTCAGAAGCTCTTTAATTCCGTGATCCGTGAGGGTGCGACGCCAGAGGCGTGGAGCAATGGTGGTGCTTTCTCAAAAAAGGCGAAAAAAAACTTGCTGAAAAATTATAGACCCATTACGCTATTAGCCAATTACAAGTGTTCTCCAGAGTCGTTACGAAGCGGCTCGCGTAGGTTTGATGATTTCCAGCCCCCGAACAAGCCGGGTTCCGCAAAGGCTTCAGCACCATAGACCACATACATACGCTGCGGCAGGTTTATACAGAAGACTAGAGAGTATAACGGCCATTATGCTTGGCGTTGTGGACTTGAGAATGCCTTTGATTCGATGAGACTGTTCTGTGACTGGCTGTGCTTCGGCCTCCAACGGTGCCATATTGATTTCGCTATATCGAAGTATTGAGATGTCTGTACGAGAGCGCTGTCAGTCCGTGTACATGAAGAGCTAACACAAACACCTATCAATTGCACCGAGAAGGAACAGGAGACGTATATCTCCGAAACTGTCAACGTTGCGGTGGAAGATATGTTGAAGCTGCTCGATTGGAAAGACTTGCATCAAACAGTCAATGCGAGTACATCACTCATCTTTCGATTGCGATGATATAGTATCATGGCAGAATCCATGCGAGGATTTAAGCACCCTATGCCTCGAACCCTAGACAAGCAATCCACAGGGTGGGTCTTTAAAATGAACATGGACAAGACGAAAGTCATGTCTAATGCCATGTCGTACCTATACCGATATCAGTTGAAGTTCTGTTCAAGTGTAGACGAATATGGTACATGCACAGGAGTCAAATGGTATCCAACTTCGAGAAGGAGGTTTCTGTCGAAATCCAATTAGATGGCAGCGTTCGGAAGTTAAGGCAATCTTTTCGTCCAAAATACCCCAGTGGTCTCAAGACGCGAGGTCTTTGACCAGTGTTGTGTTGCCAGTTATGACATACGGAGCGAAACGTGGTCGCTCATAAGGTCCTCTTGAATAGACTCAGTTGCTCAGCTTGCTAGGAGAGGCGCTATGTAGGTGTCTCACTACGTGATAAAAATCCGCAAACGAGATTCCGTAGGAGAACTAGGGTGACCGACATAGCCCAGGAGGATTAGCAGTTGATGGCAGTGGCAGGACATAGTGCGTAAACCGAGGCGAGGGCGCGAAAGTTCGCGAGTGGCGTCCACGTAAACGCAAAACGAAGCGTAGGCGATTCCCTAACCAGATGACGGATGATCTGGTAAGGTGCGGGTAGCAGATGGCATGTCAACTCAAAGATCGCGTGCGTGGAAATCATTAGGGGAGGCCTTCGTTCATCGGTGTACATAATTAGGCTGTAATGATGATGATGATGAAATATATCTATACTATTATAAAATTTTCAGGAACAATTTACCCCGGGTTGATGGTAACCTCAGCCACATTGTACAATGTGATGCAATATCTGAACATCACCATCGATATCAGGAATGTGTGTGTATTCCTTGCACCATCTTCTCATCACTCACCACAATTGTCACATATTTGTTGACCAAGGAACTCAAGGTTGGTATATCTGTATAGTTCAGTGACATTAGTGGTTCCTAAAATAGTGGTTGAGACATATGCAGTACCACCAAAAGTACCAGTATCTTAATGATCTTATTAAATTTATATGCAATTTTAATTTAAGACAACTTTACCATAAATAACATCTTGTACACAAAGCAGAATATGGAATGAAAAAAACCTGCTCCCTCTGCTCTTTAAACTATGTTTATCTACTACTAACTGTGCTTGCAATATATTTTTCCACTGTAAATAGCCTATATGTTAAGCTAACTCAATACCAAATTTTATTAAAATCCCGTCTGCCAGTTAGGTGTGAAAAGTGGACTGTTGGCTAAGGCCCCCCAAAATTCATGAAAGTGGGCAAGTGCCCACAGAGTAAAAATATATCATACTGACTAAGACTGGTAATTCATATTAATTGGTATATTAAAACAACTTCATTGTTCTCGTCATGTTCCAGAGCCGAAAACTCATTTTGCAAAGTTATTTATTAATGCATGATATTTAAATTTTAAGGAAATTTTGTTGTTTAGATGTTACGCAATAATGCGTTCTGTGTTAATGTGTAATTGGAATAAATAAAAACTGTTTATTAACACAGGATGAAGGTGCCGGCCTTGTAGCAGCGGCGATGATCGCGATTGTACCCGGGTACATCAGTCGATCAGTTGCTGGCAGCTACGACAATGAGGGCATCGCTATCTTCTGCATGCTGCTCACATACTACTTCTGGATCAAGGCCGTCAACACTGGCACAATATTGTGGGCGACCATGACTGCACTGGCGTATTTCTACATGGTAAGTTTATGGATATATGTTTATATATATACAATTTTTTACCTGCGACGTTGCTCCCGTAAAATTAGGGTAGCACAGTTCGTCTATCCTGGCTCACGCCCCATTTCATTAAAGTGGGAGGTCAGGCAAAAAGTAGCCTATGGCACTCCATTCCTTCAACTATCTCTGCTTAAAAATTCACATCTATTCGGTGTGCCGTAAAAGACGGACAAACAGACACAAGTGTGGTTACATTAATAATATTATATAACGCAATAGTCATAGCTCCCTGCTAATTGGTTTCAATCTCAGATAAGGATTGGCACTCACTCTGGTGAGCAAAGGTGCCTACCATTTTTTATTGGTCGCTAAGGATGCAACGCCAACATTGACGAAGCGGCTAGCGCGTTCGTATTGAACTGCTACGCTCAGTCTTAGGAGAAAGGTGACCAATACAATAGAAGAGATTTTAGTTTATACAGGTATAAATATGTGCCAATTGTGGTGAGTGATGAGAAGAATGGTGCAATGACATTGGTGCAGAGAGATTTTAGTTTATACCTGTTTAAACTAGAATCTGTTTATATTGAATTGTTTTTTCCTTATATCGTGTAGGTTATATTATTGATTGGTTTCCTTAATTAGGCCTAAGCACTGAGTTTGGACTTGGGCCTTATAATCAATCATAGATCATGTATTTGAAAGCTTCACACCAATAAGTTAACAATGACTGTTTGGTTTTTGCACTTTCATACATTAAATTCATAAAAAGCAATTTATCATAAGAGTATCTGTTAGCGAACGGTATCTAATTGGTCGCCCCCAAGTAATAGAATTCTTAAAAAACCTCATCTTCTCCTGTTTCATTTTTTCGAACTGACTACTGCTGTTAGCCGCAGATGGCCTTTACAGCTTCACCGGGCCATTGGCGAGCACAGATGGCTCTCAGCCTAAGGGCGTCCCAGACTGGGACTCGAACTCGGCATAGGGCGTTGCGGTGGGATTTTGGTAGCCTAACATATGTTTGGGCAAAAAAGTGGCCCGAAACACGCCGGTTACGCGAATAGGGGCGGAGCGAACCTACAGGGACATGCGACTATGGCGGAATCTCGGTTGTCGGTTTGTACAGTGTCGTAATGTTTGAGCTATTAGCGAGCGTGATAGGATTCATAATCACCAGGAGCCCATGGTGTCCCAAACCACAGGCACGAGCACAGCATAGTAGATTACCTAAACCACAGACATACGAATATACAATTAGACTGGACAAGCCGCCAAGTTTATAGGCAGATAATTGTCAACAAAAAAATGCAAATTAAACAGTGTCTGTTTAATTTGCATCTTTTTTGCCCTTATAACTTTGTATTGTTACTTAATCGTTTGGCGGTCTAAACATATACTTAAGATTTAATATGAGGAGCGAGCTGTGGGCTACATTATTGTAAACTTTAATTTTTTTAACATCATTTTATTTATGATAGATAATGTGACTGTTTGCTGTTCTCAAATAATAAAAAATAAAAATAAACTGTCGTACGACAATCATCCTAAGATAGTTGTCGGCAACAACCGGCTTCACGTGCCTTGTGGGTTGTGATGCATTGATTCATTTTTCTTTTCAGACAATCAGGTTTTTCACCCTGCAATATCCTAACCAAACTGATTAAAATCGCAACGACTTCATCGACTTCACTATGCGATCCTTGTACATAAAATTGTAATGTACGACGATTGCATAGTGAATTCGCTCCTATGGCTAAGAGGTATCAGCGCTCGCCACTCGCCTGGAGAAGCTTTAAAGGCCATCTGCGTCCAACAGCAGTAGTCATCGATCAAAAACCGGTTCACGTAGCAATTCAAACTATTCAGACCGCCCGAAAAACAAACTTATTTGTAATAAGCAATGATCGGAGTAGGTAGAGCTATTTTATGTACTTACAATATGTTAGAATAATGTGGATGTTCCCCGCATAGTGTACTCGGACGCGGGTTCAACAACCAACCCTTCGCGCGAGTTGGCGATTTAAGATAGCGGCACACAGAAAATTAGGTGTTCTAAAATTAAAATCAGAAATAACCAAGTTTTAGATAGGTGACCAATTTTTTTTCCAATTCGAACTGTCAGTAACAAAATTGCATTCCAATTGTGCAGAAAGAGACAAAAAAACAGGTTTGTCACACAACAGTATGTCCATATTAACATCAATGTTTGAGGTTAATGAACTTTAACCGATCATTGGTAAGCAAATTAATTAAGGTCTACTTCTATAACATAAATATATGGCAACAGGTGTCATCGTGGGGTGGTTACGTGTTCCTAATCAACTTGATCCCGCTCCACGTGCTGGCTCTGATGCTGCTCGGCCGGTTCTCGGCGAGGGTGTACGTGGCGTACAGCACTCTGTATTGTGTTGGCACGATACTCTCTATGCAGATCTCCTTTGTCGGTTTCCAGCCTGTACAGAGCTCTGAACATATGTTGGTGAGTACTGAAACATGAAGTTTGAATCTTATACATCTGTGTTAAGGTGTGAAATCCAGTGAAGTGATCAGTGTTGTCAGCTTTAGACTTTGGGGCTAGGTCTAGCAATTTTTATCTCTATTATGATGATTTAGCCCAAAAGAGCAATCTTTTTCAGTCTTGAAAATATTACCAAAGTACTTTTTTGCTATTTCATCAGTCATGAAATAAAAACGGCTTCGTGACATCATTGTTTCAGCATTTTTAGTACAGAAAATCTTTTGAAACTCCATCTAGCCCTTTTAAACTTCTCAAAAAGCCCCATTTCAAAAAATTAAGGTGGCTACACTGGTAGGGATGGCAAAATAGTAAAAGTGTTGCCAGGCCATGAGAATAGTATGCACTGAACTCAAGTGAAATAAATATATTAAAAGTTATGTTTCGTAAAAAGATACAATAATCGCTAGTCACGTATTTTATGTAAACCCATAAACTTCCTTTCCTGTTATGTTAGTAATATGACTGTTCATGTTTTGGCATTTACATGTTCGTGATATTCTTATCTTAGAATTTAACATACATTGGAACAACCTTGTAAAGCTAAAACCATAATAGGAAACTAAGTTCTTAAGTATGAAATACATTTAGAATAGCTGAATAATGTTTGCAATGCTTATTTTAGTATCCATGGTTTTCAGCATTGATCCAATGAACAAATTGTGCCCATCATATATTTATGTAAAGTTTATAAGACATGTTCACAACCCAAGCTTAAGTCTACTTTGCTGGACTTAGCTGTCAATTATGAGTAATAAAATGAAAATACATAATTAGAAGCGATTCTGTAGTTTGCAACAACTAATTGTTTAATTGTGCATACTGTGACAGCCTTCAATAAACTTACTACGTGCACAGTCACGAAGAAATATAGAAATATCAACAAAAAAAAATCCGAGCCTTTGTCTTGACACATGTGTTGACTTATTGTTATATTTATGAATAAAATTATTCATTAAAAATTTGTCAAAAAGGACGTGCATACTAGTCACAATGGCGTGTAGCGAGCGTCGTAATTTTGAATGGAAATTCTGCCCGACTGACGCGATGGGCCGACTTTTGCCGCGGACTCTGAGTGAGATTGGGCATCTCAGTTTATTGTTTGTCTAAGGTGACAGTCTTTAACTAAGGCAATACTACATTCATGTTTTCGTAGGTTTAAGATTATAATTGTTTGGTGTTTGCTTTGTTGGCTGTGTACTAAATAAATAAATAATTATTTTTTGACAACCCGTGTGGTGTAATGGTCGAGATGTCGGCTACTACACCAAAGGTTCCAGGTTCGATCTCAGGCAGTACAAATATTTGTGTGCATGAACATGTCTGTTTGTATTGGTCTGGGTGTTTTCTATGTATAATATGTATGTATTTGCAAAAAAAAAGGGTAAGATTTATTATTAATTATTCCAGGCGTTGGGTGTGTTCGGCCTGTGCCAGTTGTACGCGTTCGCGCAGTACTTGCGCGAACGATTGTCGCCGGCCAATTTCGAGTTGCTCTTCCACGCGTTGCTCACCGCGCTGCTGGCGACGCTGGGTACCGCCGCTGTCGTGTTGACACTTACCGGTAAACAAACATGTTATTTGTTAATTATGAGTGAAATTTAAGGATTTTTTATACATTTTTCAAGTGCATCGGTGACTTAATGTTGTGGAAAGCCTTCCAATTGGGTGGGCGCAGTTTCAAATCCCGCAACTTACCAATGTGTTTTTGAATTTTCGAAATTATATGTACCTTATCCGACTCTCTTACGGTGAAGGAAAACATCGTGAGGAAACCATAACTTGCCTGCGATTAGATTTAAAGGTTTTACGTGAAGTCGGCCAATCCGCACTGGGCCCGCGTGAATGACTGAGGCCTATACACCGTTTACGGGAAGGCTCGTGCCCCTCGGTGGGACGTTTAATAAGCTGATAATGATGATTTTTTATTTTCCAGGAAAAATCTCCCCGTGGACTGGCCGTTTTTACTCTCTGCTGGATCCGTCATATGCCAAAAATCACATTCCCATTATTGGTAAGTTAGTATAATTTGAATGCTCAATAACTATGCCTAGCACGCTTCCCTGGGGAAGTGACCTGCGGCGTGCCCCAGGAAGCGTGCTAGGGCCTACCTTATTTTTGATATATCAACGACTTATGTAGTATGACTATTCCAAACGCCAAAATACTGTCGTACGCCGACGACACGGCCGTTATTTTCTGGGACTCTTGGGAAGCAGTTAGGAGAAGTGCCGAGAGTGGTCTGGTTCAGGTGGATTTGTGGTTGAAACAAAATTTACTTACCCTGAACATTTCAAAGACAAACTTTGTATGCTTCAGTATAAACAACAGTTCACAACATTGAAGGAATTTCAATTAAAAATACACGAGTGCCCTGAGATTGCAGACAAAATGTCGTGCAGCTGCCCGGCTATTGCTAAAGTGTCGCAAACAAAATACTAGGAGTTATCGTAGATCAGCGATTGTCATGGTACCCACACCTTGAGCATGTCATTAGTAGGACCAGAAAATTGATCTGGATATTTAAGATTCTCCGACATGTTATACCCGACAGCTGTGGTCAGACGGTAGCTCCTAGATGTATTCTAAATAAAATATATGTCTCTCTTGCCCAGTCCATCTTAACATATTGTATTCCGGTTTGGGGTGGCGCTGCTAAGACCCAATTCTTACACCTAGAAAGAGCTCAAAGAGCTCTTATTAAAGTAAGTATTTTAAAAAAGACGTTTCTCCACGAAGAACTATACCTCACAAGTGGACTCTTATCAGTGAGGAAACTATATATACTAATGACTGCACTAAAAATCCACAAAAACAGATTTACGACCCAGCAATCCTAGAAAAGCGTCGGAAAGATATCGTCTGTAAGTGCATAAGTACTAAAAGCTTTGCTGGTAGACAATTTAGCTCTCGTTCTCCATTTCTTTATATAAGGTCAACAGAGGAGTGTATATTTATGACAAGACATTCTATGAGTGTAAAAAACTTGTTGTGAGTTGGCTGCAACGCAAGACATATGAAGAGACAGAACAACTTCTACTACACATATAACACACACACACACACGTGCGCGCACACACACACACACACACACACACACGTGCACACACACATACACACGTGCGCACACACACACACACAAACTAACATTTCTTTGTTTGTTTATATACTTAATTGTAACTGTTATTGTAAGTTTAATTCTTTTAAGCTACGGAAGAGCGGAGTCTCCAAACACAGGCACCATTTGCTTAAATGGGGGCTCCAATCTACATTGTCATTAGATACAAGTTTTACTGAAATAAAATTATTATTATTATTATTATTATTATTATTATTATTACTATTGAAATATATATTGTTTTCTCTATAAAAAAAAACTAAACGGGTATTGTGGGGTTTTATAGACCTATGATATTGTAGGAGACGTGTATGAGACATGTATTGCCTTGTCATAGTTTGTGTATATATATATATATATATATCGCGATCAAGCCGTAATAGACTGATACTTACGAAGTTTTTTAGTGTTGTTTACAGCAAGCAAATGGTCTTCTTCTTAACGTATTAATAGCAAAAAAAGTTTAAAGCTGTAAAAGCTCAAAAGCCAGCTATGGAGACAGTGTTGCCTCAGCCATCATTAAACCCTGCAGAGAACAGCTACATGGGCAATTAGACCACGACATAAGGTGAACCATCGTTTGGGACGCTCCGCAAAGGCAGTCTAAATCACGACCACCCGAAATACCCATCTGTCACCTGTCAAAGTCCGAAGCCTATTTAAAGACTTCCATGTCGGCCAAGACAATTCATCGCCAGGGCGAAGCCTCTCATCAAAGGTGTGCCCCTTGGTGAGAGAGATTGGGTAAAGTAACCATCCCATGGCAAAACTGCAGTGTCTCGATTTTCGGATGTATGGCCAGAGAAAACTTTAAAGGGTTTTTTCACCCTATCCTGAACTTGCTCGTAATTTTGCACCACAATGGCAAATACTAAGCAATTGGTGTTAACTAATGTTGTATGTTATAGCTTCCGTGTCCGAGCATCAGCCCACGTCGTGGTCGTCCTTCTACTTCGACCTCCAAGTGCTGGTTTTCTTGTTCCCCGCTGGACTCTATTTCTGCTTCAGCAAGCTCACCGATGCGAACATTTTCATCATACTGTATGGTGTGCTCAGCATATACTTTGCGGTGAGTATGGCTATGAAAGTGAACATATTTATTAATGTATGGTAGTTTTTATGATTTTTATGACATACTTTATGACACTCAACACTTTTTTGGTAAAATAAGGGTTCTTGCAATGGGAACAAATTGCGTCAGTTATCAAGAATGGATTTTTTGTAATGCTATTTTAAACTATACGTCGAAATAACAATCCGCCGATAAGCTGTTGTCACCTAGGAGCGTAAAACAAAATCCTCATTGTGGTGTAATAATGCTGATCGACAAATAATTTAACAGATTATTTCGCGTTAAAGTACACACAGTTCAAACTCAATAAATATCTTCATTCAAATAAATCTTTTACAGATTCTTTTGAATCGTGAATTGTTATTACATATTATATTTTTTTATGACTACCAATGGTTCGGAATAAGTAGGATCTTCGACAAGAGCCAGTAAGAAACAGTAGTACTAGTATGGAAACATGATGACAAGCGAAGCTTGAGCGCGTTGAGACAGACGTTGAGTGAACACATTCCGTCCACTCCGCGCAGTGACCTTTTGACACTTTGATCGCTGACATAACTCAATTACATCTATCAAAACCTGACCTCTTTAACCAGTACATTAAGACCTTCGCGCTTATATTGTTTGCAGGGCGTGATGGTCCGTCTTATGCTGGTGCTTGCGCCTGTAATGTGCATAGTGTCGGGTGTAGCAGCATCGAGTCTGCTAAGTATGCACGTGAAGGACATCGAGCCTAAAGTGGAGAAGCCGGAGAAGAAGAAGAAACACGAGAACAACCTGGTGTTCCGGTCTGAGGTAATAATAATTTAACTTTGTCATTACACCACAAAATTACCGGGTATAAGTAACCTAACATCTGTTGTCTCTGGTGACGGGCGTAGTGCGGCATTGCAGGAGAATAATAACTGTCTATCGGTTGTTGGTCTCCTTCAATGCCGCTCTGTCATGGTCACGCGTATCACTTACCATCAGGTGAACGTTCTGACCGTCCTGAACACTTATAACAAAAAGATAACACGTTTACTAGGTGGTAGACTCGATACTGAGTCGTCTAGGTAGTTACCACCTTAGTGCCAGATAAAGTCTTGTGAAATAGAAGTGTTATGCACTTTTGGGTTTTGGGATGAGGGCAATGTAGCGAGTAAAATTACCATTACTTTTGAATTTATATTTTTTTGAATTAATGGATGGATTGATCGACGGACCTGGTTAAGGCGGGTAGCAGATAAGTGTCAACTGCTAGGGATCGGTCCGCGTGGAAATCATTAGGGCAGGCCTTCGTTCAACAGTAGACATTTTAGGCTGTGATGATGATGACAAATTTTTATATGTGATCGTGTGTATACATCTAAAACAATCTGTGTACATATTTTTGCTATAAATGTATGAAATGTGATTGCTTACGCAATCTTCAATGTGTACATTTATTTGAAAATATATGAAATTTGATTTGATAAATGTATGAAATGTGAAGAGAGAATGAAGTGGCAACTTGTTTATACAGTTTTCAATGTGTGAATTTATTTGAAAATCTGCCCGTAATTTTCATTGATAGAGCGTCGGTGGCTCAATGGTGTGGACTGTTGGGTGGGACACGTACCAATGTGGTTTTCGAATTTTGGAAAATATATATACGTTGTCCAACGCTCTTACGGTGACGGAAAACACCGTGAGGAATCCTGCGCACGCCTGCGAAGAGATTTAGATGTTGTGCGTGAAGTCGTCCAACCGGCACTGGGCCCGCGTGGACGACTAAAGCCTATACACCCTATTCGGGTAGGCTTGTGCCCCTCGGTGGGGACCTTTAATGAGCTGATGATGTACCTGTGTGTGTGTGTGTGTGTACAGACAGGCGCGGTGTTTGTGTGCGTGCTGGGTTTGCTGCTGGCGTCGTACGTGTTGCACTGCACGTGGGTGACGTCGGAGGCGTACTCGTCCCCGTCCATAGTGTTGTCTGCGCGCGCGCACGACGGCGCTAGGATCATATTCGACGACTTCCGCGAGGCGTACACCTGGCTCAAGATGAACACGCCCGAGGTATGTGCGTATAACCCAATTTTTATGACTGTTCACTTTGAGCTGTCAAAATATTAGCATGTTGCCTCCATTTGTATGGTCAGCAAAACCGTTGATTGTGTAACCGCATGCATACAATGCAAAAAAGCCTAGTGTGATTCCAGTTCACACTAGGCTGAATAACATCGTACCTGGTTTAATATTAAGACTATACTGAGCGAGAATTAAACAAATTTGTATTTTAATAATTTTATTTATCGAAGTGGGATAAAAAATTCAAAAAGAACATGGCATGTTTTGTTAAACTGTGCAAAAACGGCAGTGAACAAAAAAAACAATCCGGAAATTACAGAGCATAGGTAAATGAACAATTCAATTACTTATAATTAGTTTAAAACAATAAAATGAGTAAACAAAAATTATATGTCAAAATTACATAATAGACATCAGCTGTCATTTTGGAGACACATTTTATGTATTAATTACAGTCCATCCATATTTTTTATACGTTCATGGACTACATATCCGAAATCAAACAAGATGACAGAAAACAGTAGTTAGGTGACGACACGAGTATGCAGACCGTACTTACGGTGTCCGCGGGGAGGTAAGGAAGGCTGCGGGAGGGTGAATTCAATGTCGTCCACGCGGGCCCACTGCGGATTGGCCGACTTCACGCACAACCTTTGGATCTCTCCGCAGGCGTGCGCAGGTTTCCCCACGATATTTTCCTACACCATAAGAGCGTCGGATAACGTACATATAATTTTTGAAAACACGTTGGTGCGTGGCGGGAGTTGAACCTCGGGCCCTCACGGTAGGAGGGCGACAGTCCACACCATTGAAAGAAAGAAAAATATTCATTCGGTGCAATAAAAATTGTAACATGTTATTCCTTAAAATAATATTTAAAAATTATAATAATGCTACCAAAAACGTGGCCACTCAACACCCCGACCCCGGTCCCAATTAATTCGGATGATCTGCGTTCTACTGTATATCCTAAATTGTACAAACCGATGAAACTTGATAAATATAAGTAAGAGCGTAGTCACCTGTCACAGGCTTCTATTTTGCTTAAAAGGTGACTTGGACCACTATATTTATGAAAAAGTTTTGAAGTAAATAAAGGTTTTATTTATTTATTATTATTATCCATTGTGTTATCTGTAGAGCGTCGGTGGCTCAGTGGTGTGGACTGTCGCCTTCCTACCGGGAGGGCTGAGGTCAAATCCCGACACGTACCAATGTATTTTCGAATTTTCGAAAAATATATGTACGTTATCCGACGCTCTTACGGTGAAGGAAAACATCGTGAGGAAACCTTCATGCACGCCTGCGAAGAGATTCGAAGGTTGTGTGTGAAGTCATCCAACCCGCACTGGGCCCGCGTGGACGATTAAGGCCTAATCACCGTATACGGGTAGGCTCGTGCCCCTCGGTGGGGACGTTTAATGAGCTGATGATGTGTTATCTGTAGGACGCGAAGGTGATGTCGTGGTGGGACTACGGGTACCAGATAACCGCGATGGCGAACCGCACCGTGATCGTGGACAACAACACGTGGAACAACACGCACATCTCGCGCGTCGGCCAGGCGATGGCCTCCACCGAGGAGCGCGCCTACGGCATCATGCGCGAACTCGACGTCGACTACGTGCTCGTCATATTCGGCGGACTCGTCGGATACTCCTCCGACGGTCAGTGGGCTCCATACAATACATTTGAGAGTACCTGTTTAGTAAGATAATAATAGCCAATAGTCTAGGCGTAAGTGGGTTCCACTTTTATGTTGTTAATTAATTTCCGAATGTCTATCAATAGTCTAGACGTAACTTGTACTTCAAATTATAATAAACAAACTGTGTTGGTGATATTCCATATATATTCCATAATATATAATAAATACTATTAGTGCTGGTGGTATTCCGAATAAAATAAAACAAATACATTTATATTTGTTTGCGAATGCCTATTTAATAATATGGTATAATAATAGCCAATAGTCTACACGTAACTTGCATTTTAAATATTAATAAACAAACTGTATTAGTGCTGGTATTCCGAATAAAGTAAAATTATTTTCGAATACCTATTTAATAATATAATAATAGAAGTAAATTGTATTTCAAATTGTAATTATCAAACTAGTGCTGTTGGTATCCCGGATAAAATAAAATAAAAATACGGTTCTTAAAAGGCCGTGATAGCTGAAGCTGGTCATGATTGACAACTATTTTAATGGTATGCCATCGGATGGTGTAATTGATCAGTCATCGGTCCAGTGCACTTTGTGCCCTGCCCACTCTGCCACTTAACTTGCTAATCCTGTTTTTATATATATGAACAAAGAAACACCTAGATAATATACACAGAAGTGCACATGAACACAAATGTTTGTACAGCCCGGGGATCGCATCTAGAACCATTGGTGTAGTAGCCGACGTATCAACCTTTACACTTATGTATCGCGCACATTATAATAATGTTACTCCTTGTAATCAATTCTGAACACGGTTTTATTAGCTTCACTTGTAACAAACTATGTAAGAAAATCTTGAAATCTTAATTTGACCCACTTCCCGGTCTTCAATTACTAAATAATTCTTTCATAAAATAATATTTAATGAATGTGTTATATTTTTGATTGTTGATAATAAATAAGAAATTGTGAGTATAACAAAAATTCTCTAAATAAGTTTGAACTCCTTGAAACCATATATCAAACATTATGGAGTTACAAAACTTTTACTACTGACACCGAAACAATCACAGACTAGCGGGGACAACTAGTCGCGTTAACGATAAATCCGTTTAGGCGCAATGGTTAAAAAAAATCGCAATTGGTCCAATTCGCAACTGGCCCAGTTTGCGATTATAGGTTTAAAGATGTTTTTATTTCTCAAAAAGATTTACACAATCACTTACATGAGAAACAGCGCACGTAGGTTAATACCTATAAACACACTTTTGGGCTTTTTTTTAAACTAATTTTAAAACAATACTAGCACAACTATAAACACAGAGCAAGTAATCAGATTATTAATCCCAGCACAAACACAAAATTTCGCAACACATAACAGAAATTTACAACTATAATATCTAAACTAATGGAGGTAGGTACTGCGTCCAAATTCATGTGCGGGTTGCACATCGCAATCTGCGAACACAATAATATACGTCATATACCAAAACACTTCATCAACAAAGATATAACGCGCTACTGGATGTGCCAGATTAGTACTACAAAATAGAAAATACTAAAAGTTAGTTCTTCTTATTGAGTAACAGAATCCATTTTGTTATATTAACATGAAAATAGTGGTTAATTAATTGAAGATACTTCATAATGTATAATTTAATCTATAAAAATAAATTATTCCATTTGTTTCTTTTTGGATATCTTTTTATTACGGATCAATTGCGAATTGGCTCAATAGCGAATTCGACCAATCGCAAATTGGACTAATCGCGAATTTATAATTTAAAAAAATCTTCTATTGTCTTTCCGCGAAAGGTCTTCGAAGAGTACAATGTCCTATTGTGTGTACAGATATCAACAAGTTCCTATGGATGGTGCGAATCGGCGGTAGCACGGACCGGGGCGCTCACATCAAGGAAGCGGACTACTACACGCCGGCCGGAGAGTTCAGGGTGGATGCGGACGGCTCGCCGACACTACTCAACTGTCTCATGTACAAGATGAGCTATTACAAGTTTGGACTGGTTTACACTGAGGGAGGTTAGTATAAATATTAATAATAAATATCCACTGACATTCACACAGCGCCATCTAGCGCCAAGTTAAGCGTGAAGCCTGTATTATGGCAACTAAACAACGGATAAACATACTTATATACTTTTTTGTAAATACATATATATTATACAGAGAAAACATCCAGACCTTTACAAACAGACATGTTCATGCACACAAATGTTTGCTCTGCCCCGGGATCGAACCCGGAACCCTTGGTGTAGTAGTCAACGTCTCAACCATTACACCAGATGGGTCATCACCACCAGTTTATTGTTCATCTATGTAAGTAAATAATAAGTATGTGAGCCGTTATGGGCTGGAGATGATATCGTCAACAAATAAATCTTACCAAACCTACTAACTACTAAATTTAGTAATGAATATTGTGATTATTAATGTAATATAAATATTTGCACACAAAAACCCGATATAACGACCTAATGTAATACTGACTACCTGTATAATTAAAATTAAATTTGATTTTTAGGGTTCCGTAGCCAAATGGCAAAAAACGGAACCCTTATAGATTCGTCAAGTCTGTCTGTCTGTCCGTCCGTATGTCACACCATTTTTTCTCCGAAACTATAAAAACTACACTATTCAAACTTTGTAAGTATATGTATTCTGTAAACCGCTATTAGGTTTGACAAGAAACTTGAAAAAATTGAATATATTTTGGGGTTCCACATACATTGAACTAAAACTCAAAAAAAATTGTTTCATTGTACCCCCCTGTGTGGCGTATCAATGTGTAGAGCTTGAAAAATGGTATCGAGGTTTCTTATATTTTTTTATAAATTGAATAGTTTGTGAGAGATACTTCCAAAGCCGAAAAAATTGTGACCCCCTCCTCCCCTCTAATTTCTAAACTGGTTGATAAAATAAAAAAAACAAATGATGTACAATTACCACGAAATCTACCAACGAAATTTAGTTTGAACGATTTCTGGTGTCTAGTTGTTTTTATACGTCATAAACGGTGTTATTTGTTTATATAAAAGCTGTAGTAGGTGTCTAAGTAAATAAAAATTACTTTATTATATGTTACTTGCTCTCGACTCGCGCTTGGCCAATTTTTTTATTGTGATTTACCCTCAGGTCGGCCGCCGGGCTACGACCGAGTGCGAGGCGCCGAGATTGGCAACAAGGACTTCAACCTGGACGTGCTGGAGGAGGCGTACACCACGGAGCACTGGCTCGTGCGCATATACAAGGTGAAGCCGTTGCCCAACCGCGGCGTTTAGACACCCGCACTCCTATTGACTTCACAACTGACATACAATAAGATACAGACTTGATTCACTTGGGGTTTAAGAACGCCACCCGTATAGATTTTGCGCCAGAGATCTCCGGTCAAACAAATCTTGTCAATAAAAAATAATGTCAGACATGAAATTGATACTAGTTGATGTCAAAAATATCAAAAGCTGATTATAATAGGGATGATGACAATTTTTTTTTCTGTTATTATATCGATGGACCGCATAATAATAGAAACATTGGTAAAAAAATTACTCAGTTAACATTAAAACTCACAGAGATTTTCCAATTCTAAAAACACAATGGACTTTCCCAAAAACGCTTCATACAAATAGCTACCTAGTTATGACGTCACGCATCAGGTTGTGAATTTTGTACTACAACTATATTAAATGTTGCGTTTACTAAAACGGTTTCATAGCAAAAGTTGTATTAAATTATATGTGTTATCCTTTTGTTAACAAATTTTTGACAATTTTTGACAAATGTACTTTAAAAATGGACTTGCCCATCTAACTTTGAAGACTAATAAAATTCATAAAACATGAGTTTTCGAGCTGAGAGTAAGCACATCGATATATTTAACCCAGATTTGTAATAATATGAAATAGTTCTTACGATTTCAGGACCCAGTCATCATGCCTATTGTAATGATACAAGTAGATACTAACGATTGTCACAAAAAGTTAAGCAAAAATCGATGTTACCTACCTAACAAGCTGCCGTACTCTATACAGTAAATGAAGTCATGAACATTTTCATATGATTGTAACACACATCTTGGATAAACAATAAATTAACTAAATGCACAATTTCAGTCGAAAATGGTCCGTGGCAAAATTATGCCCATGCGTCAGTTGGGCATAATAGTCATTGATACTCACGTCGCTCGCTACATGACATAGTGACATATAGCGAGGCTTAGAGTCAAAATTTTAATGAATGATTCTGTCATAAATATAACAATAAGTCAAGCGGCTCGGACATTTATTAGTTGATATTTCTTCGTGATTGTGCGTCTAGATGATGTATTGTTTATCTAAAACTTATACATATTTTGTTTGCATCTATGTTGTATGTTGTTGGATGTCAACAGTTTGGACTGTTTGTTTGTTGAAATAAAAGGTTGAATGGTTAATGTTGACTCGAGAGCAAAACAAATGTTAGTCACAAAATGTGCACATGAAAATGAATGCATTGCAATAAATCTTACCATTTATATTTATTGTGTATGAAATGTATATGTCAGATTCCTTTTATTATTATAACCAATTAGTGCAAGTTTACTTTTTATAGACTGAGCCTTTTTAATTAAAACAGTTATAATCCCATTTCGAATGAATTAATAAGTACTGCCAAATTGGAGTTTATGGTGCTTGATTTATATGGAACATTGGTATCTTAGTAATAGATTTTACCAAGTCTTTATTTTTAACTGTGGGAGTAATTATAAATATATATAACAGCAAAATATGCTGTTTTTCATCTGTAGTATATTATATATTTAAGCGCACAAATATTAAACTTCCTGCCCTCCGAGTTCGAAGCTTTTATGCTCAGTTAGCAATTTGGACCTATGTTTTGATAATGCAGTCTTGATAGAAATAATTGTGTACTCTCGCCAAGAAAGAAATGGGTCTCAACTTTTTATTCAAACCAAACTATTAAATTAGGTAATGTTAATATAATTAACAAATGTTTATACAAACTTCTTATTATTATTTTATTTTAAATAAAGTTTATGTAATACCAAACAATGAGTTTATTTTTAATATATCTCCTCCTAGTTTTTGACTGATTTTTTTTACATTAGTGTCGTACTTACTTATGCACATTATTATTTTGGAACCTAGTTTAGTGTCAACAAGTACGTATATTTTATTTGATGACTTATTCTGCTTGGGAGATAATTTTGACATTTCTTGACGGTAATTCAACAATGCCATTGTCGCACTACTCTATATGATTATTTGTGGGTTGGTCAACGGTTGCAAGGACAAAAGTCTAGCAGAGAGAATATCTCTCGCAGACTAGGACAGCCTGGTCAAGTGTGAGTTACACTTAAAGACACATTAAATTGTTATTTATTTAGTCGTTTATTTGTTCA
>PQWD01007950.1:21950-121203 GCA_019425675.1 Leucinodes orbonalis
AGCGTGAAGCCTATATTATGGGTACTTAACAACGGATTAACATACCTATATATATTTTTTTGTAAATACATACATATTATACATAGAAAACACCCAGACCATTACAAATAAGACCTGTTCATGCACACAAATGTTTGTACTGCCCGGGGATCGAACTCTGAACCCTTGGTGTTGTAGCCGACCTCTCAAACCGCAACACCAAATGGGTCGTCAAAATACGGGTTGCTGGGTATTAACGACGAACCCACGGCTTAACTTGTAATATATATATACATGTATGTTATATATATATATACTTAAGTCCTAACCAAACTGGGGAAAATCACATAGTGAATGTTCACGATGAGGTTCCCCGCAGGATTTGTAACAGTAACTCCCAGATTACGCAGCGATCGAAATACAACGCTGTGACCACTTGCCCACGGAGTGTATAGTGCAGTGCACAGAAAATGAAACAACAAAACACAATATTAAATTTTTATTTCATGTAAATATTAAAAAGAATTCATGCATTATATATATTTTATTCCTTAATTCATAACACAAAGAAAATAATGTTCATTGATAAAACGATTCACATAGTCTATAAAACTGGTAAAATAAAAAAATACATTTAAAATATTATTATTTTTGTTTACTCATAAAATATGTAAATTGTAACCATCTCGTCACACCCATGGACGTGTAAAAAAAATACGGACGGAGTTTCACTATCCATAACGATATAAAAGTGTGTCAAAATTCAGCCAGTTATAGTATTGAAAATTCAGACATTTGGCTCGCATCTCTCGTCAACAGAGCCGAAAAAAAAACAGAAAAGAACATGGCTCGCATAATAGAACGGTGCAAAACCCGAAGTAATCAAGAGTATAAAATAGGAATTAGGTACTTTTCGTAGTTAAATGATCAATACGATTAGATATTTCTTATTAAGACATTCAAATTATTATATCAAAAATATCTAAATAAACTGAGATAAACAAAAAACTAACTAGATTCAGAATCTCACACAAAGTGTCCTCAGCAAAGTTCTACCCATCGCGTCATTTGGGCAGAATTTTCATTCATAATCACGTCGCTCGCTACATGTCATAATGACATAGTAGTGTGCTACGAGCACTTTTAATTTTGTACTATTTATGACGCGTTAAGGTCGAAAACTTTAATTAATAATTTTTTATTCTAAATATGTGTAGTGCGGCTCGGGAATTTTTTGGTTGATATTTTTTCGTGATTGTGCATCTGTTAGTTTATTGTTTATCTAAGCCTAATAATTATTCTTCAAAATGACATTGACAGCAGCTGTCATTTCGGGGACACATTTTCTGTATTGATGTCCATGGTCCCGCCAATAAGCTTCATATCTTCCTCGGAGAGTCGACCTTCTTTTAAGCGGACACGCAATCTGAAAATAATAAAATAAATTTTAAGTCTAGCTTTGGCAATAATTATATATAATAATACGATTAGCGAAAGATGACCATAAATGGCGAACTTCTGCGTAAAATGGGGACTGTTTCAATGAAAGCGAAACAAAATAATTATGAAACATTGAAAAATGACATGAGCGTAAACAAAACACAAAAATTTCCTTTCGCCAGCGCGCCGTCAACTCCAGGGACTCTAAAAATGCGTCTAGTCCCATTTTCCTCGAATTTTAATTTGATTTATTGTTCCATTTACTTTACTATGGTCAATAATAACATTAATTTGAGTATATTACAGCAATCCATCACCACCGCAGTGCCAATATCGTCCCGCGACATAAGAGTGCTATGCACTTTTGTGTTTCGGGATGAGGGCACTGTAGCTAGTGAAATTACCGGTCATAATACCTAACATCTGATGTCTCGGGTGACAGGCGCAGTGCGGCATTGGAGAATAATAACTGTCTATCAGATGTTGGTCTCCCTCATTGCCGCTCTGTCATGGTCAGGTGTATCACTTACCATCAGGTGAGCGTCCTGACCGCCTTGTTCACATCGTAACATTAAAAAAAACACTTATGAAAAATGTTGAAAATGAAAATGTTAATAATAATAATAAATAACGCCACGTGAATCTCAAACAAAGATTTAACATTCGAAAAAGGGCGTCTGTACTGTTGGCCCCGGTCCCACACATGCCTTCTAAAGGACCGGGCCACATTTGGCCCGTGAATCTTAACGATTTCGAAAACATAATAAAAAAGAAATAAATATCCACTGACATTCACACAGCGCCATCTAGCCCCAAGTTAAGCGTGAAGCCTGTATTACTAAACAACGGATAAACATACTTATATTTTTTTTTGTAAATACATACATATTATACATAGAAACCACCCAGACCATTACAAACAGACATGTTCATGCACACAAATGTTTGTACTGCGCGGGGATCAAACCCGGAACCCCTGGTGTCTCAACCGCTACACCAAATGGGTCAGTTGTTGGTCTCCCTCAAGGCCACTCTGTCACGGTCAGGCGTATCACTTACCATCAGGTGAGCGTCTTGACTGCCTTGTTTACTTCGTAACATACAAAAAAACTTACTACCTTATGAAAATGTTGCAAATCAAACCCACCTCTCCTCATTGTGTTTAACCGACCACAGGTCCGGCATGTACAAAGGCCGCATGGAGTCGAGGAAGTGTTCCCGCCACATCTCCTCGAGCCGCAGCAGACCGCCCTCGTTCCCCGTGAACCATTCCACCACTTTGAGCCCGTGACACTCGTAATCTTCGTTCTCGGTGCTGCGAGACCACAGAGATACACGTGTGTAAAAATTTAAACCGGAAAATGTATAAATAATAAACAAATTACGGACACTTTTGAATCGTCGATTGTTATTATTATATTTTGTACGACTTTACAACAATATCCACTGACATGCACACAGCGCCATCTGGCTTGTATAATGGGTACTTAACAACGGATAAACATACTTATATACATTTTTTTGCAAATACATACATATTATACATAGAAAAAACACAGACCAGTACAAACAGACATGTTCATGCACACAAATGTTTGTTCTGCCCGAGGCTCGTATCCGGAACCCTCGGTGTAGTAGCCACGTGTACATATATGGAGGTATATAACGTTTTATACTTTTTCAGTTATATATGGAAAAGTTGTGCTCGATAGTTAACGGCGTATTAGCTAGTAGATATAGTTATCGTGTAGTGTGTATGTGTGTGTTGTGTTTATGTGCGTGCGTATGGGTGTCTGTTCGTTTGTGCGAGTATGTGTGTGTGTGTGTGTATTTGTACGTGTTCGTGTGCGCGATTGTGTGTGTGTATTGCGTGTGGGTATGCAGAATACGACATTGGAAGGCAAAGCGTAGCCTAATACAATTATGGGGAAGATGTTTAGAGGTATGAAGCCAACTTACACAACTTGCATTTCGGCCGCCTCCTTCAGCAGGTCCAAAGTGATCTGTACGTGCTGCGGGTAGTGCTGCAGCACCACGTTTTCTAACGCCCTGCGTCTGTACTCCGGCAGCGTGTGCTTCTTTGTCTGGTATAGGAGAGCGCGGGCCGCTGACCGGATTTTCCTTACAAACGGTATCGATTTGAGTTGCCAAACGTTAGTTAGTATGGATAGACTTATTTTTGTTTTTGTAACTCCGTGACATGTCAGTGTGTCTTTAAAAAAAATACCTACATTTTTGAAATAACTGCTTGTCATACGCGTGTCTGAGTTTGGATGCCCTTGTTAAAGCATTAGTTTACGTAATGGAATTGTGTGTGTGAATGAGAGCCAGCCGTATAAAACTGCTATGGCACAGATACATGAAACATTATTTGAATATACGAGTAGTCTGAGAAACTATATAACTAAAGGTCGCCACACCTTACAATTTCTGAACACCTCACTTCCGGTTGTATTCCTAGACATTGTTATATAACTCATAAGATACATCGAAAAAAAAATTAACGGGAAAATAAAGTTTTCGAGTAGAATTGCGTTTTCAAAGGTCGACACGCTCAACTCATTCACGAACTTGAGTCGACCACAATCAAAGGTACGGATTATATGTGAAACTAGCTTTTGCCCGCGGCTTTGCTCGCATTAAATTCGGGATAACACGGTACTTTCATTTATCACTATACATAGGATTTCCCCTCCCTCCAACTTTAAAGGTTGCGGGGTCAATTTCAGATTTTTTTATTAGCAAATAATATGTTATAGTGAGCTAACCTTAAAAGATAGACATATGCTGTCGCGGACTTTTTTGTAGACCTTTAAAAGGAGAACAATACTCTCATACATGACTTTTGTGTAACTTTAACCGTTTACGCCGCTTACGCAGCGGAAGCTCCAAGTATGAAAAAATACCCCCGATTTTGAATCATTTTTCATTACTGCTCCGCTTCTATTACTCGTAGCGTGATGATATATAGCCTATAGCCTTCCTCGATAAATAAGCTATCTAACACTGAAAGAATTATTCAAATCGAACCAGTAGTTCCTGAGATTAGCGCGTTCAAACAAACAAACAAACAAACTCTTCAGCTTTATATATTAGTATAGATAAACGATTCGACTTGATAACTATAGTACTTAGATAAACAATTACCTAAATAGGTGAAAAATTTTCATTCAGTTTCACATCTCATAATGACATAGTAGTGTGCTCGTGCTTTTGATTTTGTACTCTTTCTATGACGTGTTAAGGTCAAAATTCAAACGAACAATTTTATGTTATAAATATAAAAATAACTATACATATATGTCATTTGGCTCGCACATTTTTAGGTTGGCGTTTCTTTGTAATCTAATATATTGATGTAATATTGATTTATACTACAGTACAAAATTATACACCGTCACAATAACAATGTTCTGGCATGTAAAACAATGAATTATTATTTATGTTATAGTAGGCAGACGAGCAAACGGCTCATGTGATGTTAAATGTCACCGCCGCCCATGTACATTTGCAATACCAGAGGGCACTGAAATGCGTTGCCGGCCTTTCAAAAGGGAATACGCTCTTTTTTTTAAGGTCGCCAGGTAGTTTCGCTCATGAAATATCTACGACAGCAACTGATTCCACAATTCGTCGTCCGTGTCAAGAAATTACGACAAAACCGCACTGTCGAGGACTTCTATTCATCTAGGTCATCATCAGCTCATCAAACGTCCCCACCGAGGGGCACGAGCCTACGCGTAAAGGGTGATTAGGCCTTAGTCGTCCACGCGGGCTTAGTGCGGATTGGACAACTTCACGCACAACCTTTGAATCTCTTCGCAGGCGTGCGCAGGTTTCCTCACGATGTATACGGAATGCGACAGCGGGAACGAGTCCGAATAACTCCTCAGAACACTCCCCGTGATTATTTATGAGAACGCTGTAAATGTCATGCTGAAAGTGGTGAAACTTACTTGCCAGTGGCATCTTCAGTGTATCTAGTGCAGTGTCGCGAGGCGAGAGGCGCCGAGCACATGGCGGCGAGCGAGTCCCGCACGCGCTGGTCCCCGGTGTTGCTGCGCTGGTGGCACCGCACACACAACAACACCACGTCGTGGGACGAATGGTCCTTCATTATTTCTGTAAGTTTGTAGTGTGTACAGTATACTAAGATGAACAATAAACTAACTTGGTGCACAATCCCGAAGAAATCATCATCATTAGCTCATAAAACGTCCCCACCGAGGTGCATGAGCCTACCCGTATAGGGTGATTAGGTCGTCCACGCGGGCCCAGTGCTGGTTGGACGACTTCACGCACAACCTTTCAATCTCCTTCGCAGGCGTGCGCAGGATTTCACACGATGTTTTCCTTTACCGTAAGAGCGTCGGATAACGTACATATAATTTCGAAAATACAAAAACACATTAGTACGTGGCGGGATTTGAACCTCAGCCCTCCCGGTAGAAGGGCAACAGTTCACACCATTGAGCCACCGACTGTCCTCCTCCTCTCGAAGAAATATCAACCAAATTATGACCGAAGAGCTTGACACATACGTTGACACATGTCATTTTATGATATATAATTATTCATTAAAATTTTGACCCTAAAGCGTCATTAAAAAGGTAAAAAATCAAAGCACAAACATACTACAATGTCACTATGACATGTAGCAAGCGACGTGATTATGAATGAACATTTTGCTCGTCTGTCATATGGGAATTTTGCCGCGGACACTTTTACAGTGAGATTGTGTATCTAAGTAGTTACTTCATTGTTTATCTAAGATAGTATTATATAATTTACATTATATGTTTGTGTATGCTATGAAATAAGTAAATAAATAAATCCGTGGGCTCACATACAATGGTCCCCTTTGAGGACTAAGTGCGGAAACTTACTCCAATAACAGAAAATAATCTAAGTTTTTTTTTAATTTTGAACTTGTTTTTATCAGTACGCTTAAATACACACGTATGTTAGCACGCGCGTGTATGACTGTGTGCGTGTTTCTATATATGTCTCTCTCAGTGTACGCTCTCACGCGTGTTTGTTCAGCCGAACGTGTGTGTGTGTATTTGTGCGCGCGTGGGTTTCTGTGTGCAGGAGTCTCTCTCTCTCTCTCACTCTGTATGTGTGTATGTAGGCATGTGTATTTGAGTGGCTCACCTGACAGGTCACACGGAATGAAGGCTGGCTATAGCATATTAATAAAAGATACAACTCACCAGGGAAATATTTCCTATACTCCCGGGGCACGACGTTCTTCCGTATGTACGAGTTGGTGGCGCCGCATACAACGCATTTGTTCTCTTTGGTGAGCTGGTAGTACTTGCCGACGTCGCCCACGGACCGGCCCGCCGGCTCGAAACGGAGACGGACGGTCAGCGGTTCCCTTTTCACTATATCCGCGAGACCCTTATCTAAGTACCTTTTAGGATAAAATGAATAAATAAATAATCTTTGAGGGCTTTATCTAAGTACCTTTTGGGAAAAAATCTAAATTAGGAAATAAATATATAAAATAATCTGTCATGGTCTTGCGTATCACCAACACAGATGAGCGCCCAGACCGTCCTGTCTGGACTGGAAAAAAAATTAAATTATTGGGAAAAATAAAGAATCTGACTCCTGTATTTTAGAACGATACTCAAAAATTTACTTAAATTGAGTTAGAAAAAAGATAGCGCTATACACGATTAAAAGCGGCATCCCCTTCTAACCAATTTTAAGTAAAGATCAACATTGAGTCTCGTTCTAGAATACGGGCCTAGCATTGATCTGCACTTAAGTAAAGTCTTCTTCTTCTTAGCGTGTCGAAGGCAAACTCACATTCAAATTTTAGCGGCCCAGAAAGCAGCCACAGCGACAGCATTATCTGACGCTGTCATTAGGTCCTCCCGCGTGCAGCTGGAAGGGCACGCCGGGCACGATGTCAGATGGGCCATCGTTTGAGCCGAACCACAAAGGCAATCAATGTCCTGACCACCCAAAAAACCCATCTAGCCAAATGTTCCCTGCTGCAGCCAGTCTGCGTCCGAAGCCTATTCAGAGATCTCCAGATCGGCCACGACAGCTCATGCCCAGGAGGTAAACTTTCCGAGAGGGGAACAAAGGGAACCGGAATACTGGAACCAATCTTTGCACGCCATAGATTAAGTCTCGCTAACTCTGGTCCACCAGACCCTGGACTGGTCTGAACGAGGCGTCAACGTCAATGGAGAGTTTATTTCTCATCTTCGTTTTGCTGACGATATCGTCATCGTGGCAGAGTCATCGGAAGAGCTTGCGGAGATGCTGAACAGCCTGAATGAATCTTCCCGACGAGTTGGCTTGGCATGAATTTGGACAGACGAAAGTCATGTTCAACAGTCTGTCATGCACAACTGATATGCGTCGATGGCGTCGTCGTCGAGGTTGTGCAGGAGTAATTCTACTGGGCCAAACCATCCAACTTGGCCGGCATAATTCGAGAGGAGGGCTAGTAGGAGCTTCAGTTGGGCGGGCGGCATTCGGTAAGCTACGTCATGTCCTAACGTCAACTATTCCGCAAGCTTAAAGACGAAAGGTTTGAGCAATGCGTCTACCGTGCTCACATACGCAAGCTGGACATGGACACTGATGCGGGATTGGTTTCATAAGTTTCAAAGTTACTCAACGCGCAGGAGCGAGCTATGCTTGGAGTCTCTCTTAGGGATAAGATTAGAAATGTATTTTAATCCGTAAGAGAACTAAAGTTACCGACATAGCCACCGGTCAGCAAGTTGAAGTGGCAGTGGGCTGGTCACGTATGTCGCAGAACCGATGGTCGTTGGAGCAGACGAGTTCTGGAGTGGAGACGCGTCTCGGCAAGCGTAGCGTAGGACGCCCTCCGGCCCGATGGACCGACGACTTGCGAAAGGTTCCTGGTGGAAACTGGATGAGAAAGGCGGAGGACCGGGATGTCTGGCGCAAAATCGGGGAGACCTATGTCCAGCAGTGGACTGCAATAGGTTGAAAAGAGAGAGAGAACTCGGGGTCAGTTGAGAGAGAAATAGTCCCCTTTATAAAGGTGTTACGATTTTTTAACCTCTGGACAACCGGAATGAGACCGAACCTTGGGTGCCGAGAGTCGCTATCCATCTTAGCTCTTTCAAGAGAGCTAGCAACACCTCTGCGAATCTCTGGGGGGCTATTCCTGCACTTAAGTAAAGTGAGAAAGGGATAACGTTCTATAAGATAAATAGCGCTATCCCGTTCTAACTCAATTTAAGTAAAGATTAATGCTTGAGTCTCGTTCTAGAATACGGGCCTTAATGTCGTTTCTTGATCACTGATGTGCTTCATTTCATCGTAATCAAATAAATATCCACTGACATTCACACAGCGCCATCTAGCCCTAAGTTAAGCGTGAAGCCTGTAGTATGAGTACTAAACAACGGATAAACATACCTAAATAGTTTTTTTGTATATACATACATATTATACATAGATTACACCAGACGAATACAAACAGACATTTTCATGCACAAATGTTTGTATTGCCCGGGGATCGAACTCGGAACTATTGGTGTAGTAATGGCCGACTTCTCAACCATTATACCAAAAGGGCCGTCACAAATACAATTGCTCATTAAACGTTCCCACCGAGAGGCACGAGCCTACCCGCATATGTATGCACGAGCATACGCCCATGTACGGTGTATAGGCCATAGTCGTCCACGCGGGCCCAGTGCGGATTTGCCGACTTTACGCACAACCTTCGAATCTTTTCGCAGGCGAGCACCGATTTCCTCATGATGTTTTCCTTCACCGTCAGAGCGTCAGATAACGTAAATATAAAATTCCAAAAACATTGGTACATGACGGGGAACCGGCACCCTCCACAGGCAGGCAACAGTCCACACCAATCAGCCACCGACGCTCATAATAATGTATAAATTGCAATTAAAACTTACCATATGGCTTTCTTCCTATCACATGTGCATAACAACTCGCCATCAGGCGCTTGCAAGAAACAATTATGGTACAGAGGCTTGCAACGCGTCGAGTTCGGATACCGTTTGCTGAACGGCAAAGCTTCTTTGTTCGATGATTTTTTGTCTTTATCTCTGAAAATTAAACAACGAACTTTTAAAATTACTTAATGGTAGGATCTTCTTTATTTGGCAACACTGAAAAAGTTCTCGCATATAAACCACCTACAAGCTGAAGAGTCATCTGCGCATGCCAATTGTCTGGTGAAGCTGTAAAGGCCATCTGCGGTAGCAGTAGACATTAAGAAGAGAAAAAGTTACATTTTAACTTGGTTTTTCCGTCACTTACCATTTAAATTACAATTTCTCTACATATATACATTATCCATGAAGCAAGTGTTTATGGTAAAACTGGAGACAAGAACTTTTATTGCATAATTTAAAAACCTTTTAGATAAAATTTAAAATACTTTAGCGTAAAGAACAAGTCCACCCTTCATTTGGGTTCAATCCCTGGGCAGTACAAACATTTGTGTGTACGAACATGTCTGTTTGTAATGGTCTGTGTGTTTTCTATGTGTAATATGTTTGTTATACAAAAAAAATGTGAATATCTATGTTTATCTGTTGTTTAGTACCCATAATACAGGTTTCATGCTTAACTTGGGGCTAGATGGCGCTGTCTAAATGTTAGTGGAGATTTATTTATATTATTATTTATTAACTGAATTTAGTACAAAATATAGTTTGCAATAATATAGCTTATTGACTGGTTATGTATTTGACTGTTACATATACATTTGAAAAACAAACAACATTTTAATAACTTACACAGTGTCGTGGGCATGTCTAGAATTCTTCATTTTATATTGAATGTCACAAAATTGCCAACATACTTTATCCAAATCATTCCAAATGTCAATGTGTTCCCCTCTAAGCAATGGCCCTACACTTTTCCTGTTGAGGTCATCGATCAAACGCGCAAATATGCGCACAGCGACGTGTGCATCGGCAGCGGCGTATTTCACTTGTTTATCTGTTAATACTTCAGCTTCCCAGTTGCTGCAGCGGACCTGAGTATGTTATTGAAAATTAAAGACTACATTATAAACAAATAAATTCAATCAATTTTAGAAATCGTTATGATTAAGAGGTATTTTTAGTAATTAAATTAATTTCCCCTTCAGACCATATTTTGCTTTAAAATAATATTTTTTAATCTCAGTATATTTAAAATTTTAAAGTTTATTAAACACTAAAAATTATTTGAAAATTTTAATGCACACAAGTATGTACCAAAATCAAATGAAAAAATATCTTGTTAATTTATTTACCGAAATAAAATAATATTTGATAAAAGTTGATAACCCAGATTTTATTTTTTTGTGAGATACATTTTTATAGGATTATTATTAAAGATGTTTGTTTTCGTGTGTGTGCGGATGGCGCGTCAATCAAACAAGATAACTTTTTCATAGCCCAAAACATATGTGGTCGTCTTAGCAACATTTTACATGAAATGCTTTTGGTGGAATTTGGGTTCAAACTCAAGGTACTTTCATCATCATCAGCTCACGAGCACGAGCCTACCTGTAAAGGGTGTAGGTACTATAAAGAAAGGTTATCAAGCATATAAATGAAATCCAAACATAACTACTATGGTGACACACCCATATCCAATGCTGATATTCCCAAAAAAAAAACAATGCAATGACAAAAAAGCAATGACTTACTCTCCAGCTTTTGTCCAATTCAACTCCCAAGACTTCCTTTGAAAGTGATGCCAGTCCTCCAGCGCCATATTTACATAAATTTGCAATATGTCTCACATCCAGAGTACCCTTAAGAGACACACGGTAGTCCTGGTATAAGAAGCTAGCATCATCAACAGGAGCCACTCCAACTTTGTAAATTCTTTTATCTTCTAGAAGATCCTATAAAACAAGTCATAAGACAATCTTAGGCCCGTATTCTAGAACAAGACCCAACATAGATATTTACTTAGAAAGAGTATAAAAAGGATGCCACTAATAACCTGTAATACGGGTTACCAGTCTTCCACGAATGACTAAAGAAACCCAACAAAATATTTATTTTTACTCAGTTTGTATATTTGTGGTAAGATTTTTTTTTTATTTATCGTATAGCGCGCTATCCCTTTCAAACTCAATTCAAGTAAATATCAATGTTGTGTCTCATTCAAGAATACGTAAAGAAAATATTGTGGTTTTTTTCTGTACAGAAACAAACAACTCAATTTCTAAAAGTACTGCCAATTCCTAACCTGAAATTTTAATCTTACCCACAGCTTACAAATTTTAGCAAAATCCTTCACTATTGTGGAAAATGGATTGCCATAGACTCTCAAGTATAAAGAAAAAAACACATTACATATTGTTATCATGATTACCATTATACAGATTGATAGCCCATTTGGTCTTATTGTTGAGACGTTGACTACTACACTAAGGGGTTTGATTTCTGGGCATTATAAACATTTGTGTGCATGAATGAGTCTGGGTGTTCATATGTATATTATGTATGTATTTAGAAAAAAATGAATATAAGTATGTTTATCAGTTGTTTAATACCCTAACTACAAGCTCCTCACTTAATATGGGGCTAGATGGTGCTGTGTGTCAGTGGTATTTTTTATTTATCGTGTTCTGCATGTGGCAATTAATGTTTTAGAATACAGAAAAGAAACCATTCTTACTTTCAATGAATTGGGTATGAATTTCAAATGATTTAGTCTAAACAAAGCACAGTATCCATCAAATGTTGATAGCTGAAGAAGGGCTACAGGATTTCTTTTCCCATGCTCTGTTACCCATTCACAGTCAAACCCAATGGCACGATGAAGCTTGCATCTCCTAAAATATACAAAGTATTAGATTGATTTAATTAGCAAAAACAAGCGACCATAGTTTAACCAAAAATATACCTCTCGAGTTCCAAGACAACTTCGTCACTTTCAGATACATTAGTTATAATTCTTATATTTAAATAATTAAATTTGTCGGATTCATTACGTATTTTGTTTTTATTTCTTTGTAGATAATAATACGTAATACTAACACAACCAAACACAATAGCGGTAGAGGTTAGGCAAACATAAAATTTGGATATAGACATTGTAAATACTCAGTTCTAATAAAAGATACTTTTTTAAACTGCGCACACCACATTACTTTTCATATCTTCCAGCAAAGTCAGTACTTTAACTCAGAAAGTTTCAGCAGGAATTATTTATGTTTGTTTGTTTATTATTCCGTACAACAGTGAGAATGAATGAAATGAATGATGGATGATTGATTCTGTCCACAGAATAGAAATAATAGAATAAGACCCAGTGTTGCCACCTTAGTTTTAGGAATAGGTTAAGGTATAGCTAGCATTGATCTATAATTAATAAGGTATAATCCTCGTATAATCAAAATAAGTAAAGTCAAAATCCATTTATTCAAATTAAGCTTACAAAAAGCACATATGAACGTCTAAAAATATACGAAAATGGAATTAAAAACAATTAAAATACTAAACAATTAAAAAATAAGAGAAGTTAAAAAGGTCCATCTAGCCCTAAAATAGGGCTACATGGAGCTTTAAAAGATTTTCTGTACTAAGAATGCAGAAATAATAATCTCATGAAACCGCTTTCTTTAGAGCGTCCAAAAAACATCAACATGGCCGATGAAATAACAAAAAAGTACTTGTTAGCATGGCGAAAAATTCGTTCTTTGTTAATATTTTCAAGTTACATGAATTAAAACTCACAAATCAAAAAAACACTGTTAAACCTAGCTTTCCAAAAACATCACGTGTTAATTGTAAAACTTACAGACTTACTGTTATTCCTCCCTTCTACAAGAAACTAAGTATTAAAATAAATATTATTTTGAATACTATGGTGTGTGGTGTTATATGTGGCATTAGAATAGAAACAAATTCAAACAAACGGTTTTACTTATAAATTTATATGAGTAAAAAGAAAAATAGATGAAAGAGAAAGAAGAAGAAAAATAGGTGAGAAATAGACTCATATTTCACAAAAGCAGTATTTGTTGAACTAAATTTCACAGATCTTCTATGTTGTCGTTTATCAATTATTTGTTTTGGTAGATTTCAGAAAGTTTTAATTGTATTAGTGCGTTTTATATGCCATATTAACGATGCCCAAACTGCTAAAATTTCGGCTTAAATATAATAAATGTGAAAGCATTCTGTATTAATTACACTCTACATCTTTATTTTTGTCAAAATAATCCCATATTTAGATCTATGATGGTCACCCTAAGTAAGCACTCCCCTTATCTATTACAACTGTCTTGTTTTGCGTCTATTGCAATAAAACAAATAAAGTTATTGGAATAGGTTCCTACGTGTAAATTAAGTGTTTATAATTTATATTTCATTTTCTATGCTCCGCTTAAATCACCTTAATGTAATTTAGAAAATACATTCATTTTATTCACAAAACATTATGATCCATGACAGTAGCAGTAGCATTGCGGTTGCGGTCATTATTTTAAAAAAGATAATGACAATGTCATTTTTGTTGGTTTCTAATTGTGAAGTCAAAAATTGTTGTCTTTTTAACGCGCTCGCTCTAAATATTGCTGATTAATAATTAAAGTAATGTTACAGTGATAATTAGAAATGGCACGTGATAGAAGTCCTGATAGACGAAGATCTCGTTCTAGAGAGAGGCGGGAAAGAGATCGTCATGATGATCGAGAATCACACCGGGATAAAGTCAAGAGGCGAGAAAGGTCCAGGAGCCCTCGGAAAGAACGCGAAAGATCCCGTAGTCCTAGAAAAGAAAGAGATCGTTCTCGGAGCCCCAGAAAGGAACGCGCACGTTCTAGAAGTCCTAAAAAACGTGACGGCAAAGAAAAAGACAGACGTCATGAAGATAAAGAAAAGGCCAAGAATAGAAAAGAGGAAGAAAAGCAAGAAGAAGAGGAAGATAAAAAAGAAGATCCAAAACCAATAAAAAGGGAACCATTGTCATTGGAGGAGTTACTAGCAAAGAAGAAAGCTGAAGAGGAAGCTCGTAGTAAACCAGTCTTTCTAACTAAAGAGCAAAGAGCTGCTCTCGCATTAGAGAGACGTCGTGAGCAGGTGGAGGCTATGAGAGCAAATGTGGAGAAGCCCACCATAGCCACTATTGATTTAACCGGCAGCACTAGTAGTGCAAGTGCAAAGAAAGAGGAGGATAAAATTACAAAATATAGAGAAGAACGTGAAAGGAGAGATGAGAGAGAGCGAGAAAGAGAACGTAAATATGAGGAGAGGAAATCAGGTGGAGACAGACGTGAAGATAAGAAAGAGAAAAATGAAGAGGTAAATAAAACTAAAGATAAAGAACGGGAGGAAGAGGCAATCAAAGCCCGATACCTGGGCATAATTAAAAAGAAACGTAGGGTCAGAAGGTTAAATGACAGAAAATTTGTTTTTGACTGGGACGCTTCAGAAGACACATCAAATGACTACAACGCACTGTACAAGGAAAGGCATCAGGTACAATTCTTTGGCAGAGGTCACATAGCTGGTATAGATATTAAATCCCAGAAAAAGGACCACAGTAAATTCTATGGTAACCTACTAGAAAAACGGAGAACTGAACTTGAGAAAGAGCAAGAAAAATTGCGTTTGAGAAAGGTGAAAAAGAAGGAAGACAAACAAAAATGGGATGACAGGCATTGGTCTGAAAAAGATCAAGATGAAATGACAGAAAGGGACTGGCGAATTTTCAGGGAAGACTACAACATTACTATAAAGGGTGGTAAAATCCCTAACCCTATAAGATCTTGGAAGGAAGCAAGCTTCCATCAAGACATAATGGAAATTATTAACAAAGTAGGATATAAAAGCCCTACTCCTATTCAGAGGCAAGCTATTCCAATTGGTTTACAGAACCGGGACATCATAGGTGTAGCTGAAACTGGTTCTGGTAAAACACTGGCTTTCCTCATACCTCTTCTTACATGGATCCAATCACTTCCAAAGAGTGAGCGTATGGAGGATGCTGATCAAGGCCCATATGCAATCATTTTGGCACCAACTCGCGAGTTGGCGCAGCAAATTGAGGAAGAAACAAACAAGTTTGGAATCCCATTAGGGATAACATCAGTTGTTGTTGTAGGAGGTTTATCCAGAGAAGAACAGGGATTTAAGCTGAGATTGGGATGTGAAATTGTTATAGCAACACCCGGTCGTCTTATAGATGTACTAGAAAACCGGTACCTGGTACTCAACCGTTGTACCTACGTCGTTCTCGACGAAGCAGATCGAATGATAGACATGGGTTTTGAACCTGATGTTCAAAAAATTCTAGAATACATGCCTGTTTCCAACATCAAACCTGACACAGATGCCGCTGAAGATGCTTCTGTACTTCTAGCGAATTACAATACTAAGAAGAAGTATAGGCAAACGGTGATGTTTACGGCCACTATGCCACCGGCAGTTGAACGCTTAGCCAGAAGTTATTTACGAAGACCCGCTATAGTCTACATTGGTTCTGTTGGTAAACCAGTTGACAGGACAGAACAAGTGGTATTCATGATTGGCGAGAATGAGAAGCGTAGGAAGTTGACCGAAATATTGCAGCGTGGCGTTGAACCTCCAATTATTATCTTTGTCAACCAAAAGAAAGGTGCCGACGTACTTGCGAAGGGGTTGGAGAAACTTGGTTTCAATGCATGTACTTTGCATGGTGGTAAAGGTCAAGAACAGCGTGACTTCGCCCTGGCCAGTCTTAAAAATGGTTCAAAGGATATCCTGGTCGCAACTGACGTGGCTGGTCGAGGTATTGACATCAAGGACGTCAGTATGGTCATCAACTATGATATGGCAAAGACCATAGAAGATTACACCCATCGTATCGGTCGTACAGGTCGTGCCGGCAAAACTGGTAAAGCTGTATCGTTTGTCACAAAGGAAGACTCTGCATTATTCTATGACCTCAAACAGGTGCTGCTTACCAGTTCTGTGTCTACTTGTCCTCCAGAGCTGATGAACCATCCTGAAGCTCAACACAAACCAGGCACAGTCGTAACAAAGAAGCGAAGGGAAGAAATGATTTTTGCTTAAACTTTTTCTAGACATAAGTGCAATGAGAAATGTATTTCTGAATAAAAAGAAATGGAAATTATATTTATTTTATTTCGTGCACATGAAACCCCTTTAGATGGCCTATGTATCATAAGTTCTTAAGGTTGTGCTAGTCAATGTTGGTCAGCTATCTGGACATGTTTACCTCCAGGGTAAGGGGATAAAGGCCTGACCTTCGAAAATCGTATATGCCACTAATAGGGAACAAACAGTGATCTGCAATCAATGAAATACAAAATTTAAAAATATAACATTTTATTATATCGTCAACATACACTGTATACTAGCAGAAGATAAAGTAATTTCACTATCTGGATTTCAGGAAAAATTCGTAAGTATAACTTATTTTCGGCCATTATGGTGCAGCTGTAACAAAAATAAATGATTATTCATATGAAAACTTAAAAATTACTTTTTTAAAACAGAATCTTAAAATAAATAGTGAAATAACTAACAACATAAATAAGGTGATAACTTATATTTGATTATTTACTAAAGTAATTGATGTCCTTAATAAAAAGTTGCTAGTTTTCCAACAGGCCCCAATACAGTTTTTTTTACCAAAAACTATACCTATCTCTGGGCAAGGACAGGCTTAAAAAGTAAGCTAATCCCAATTAATAAAACATATTGTAAGCATAATGGATGACTTTACTTACTGGGTGCAACTTGATTTTCTACGTCGTCATTAAATAAATAATCTGAAAGAACAATATGATGTTACATACAAACATTGAGTTAAATATATTTGTATCAATGTATACAATCAAGAAAAATATACTTAAAGTTAGTAAGAAGCAAGATATCAAAAATAAAGACACAATATGTTATAACGCAAAGCTGATATATATAAATGAAGATATCAATATGAAACCAAAAAAATGCTAAACTTGCATTAATAATTATTAGTAATAGTAAAATGTTAGTTACATTCGATTAAAACCCTTTGAATTGACAATAAAAAAAGATCTGAAAAGCAAAATTATTCATGCTGGTAAACCAAAGTGCCTTGCAAAACAATAAGATAAAAGGGAAAAAGCCAACATAAAACGATAGACAACCATGCAAGAGACCAACCACCACCTACACTTTAAATTGTACCTAATCCTTATCCAGCTTTAGGTTTTGATTCCTCTGGCTTAGAGTCGGCTGACTCTTTAGCTGGTGGTGGCATTACCGCTTGCTTGATAGAACACGCCATGGACGCCGTCAAGTCGACAAACTCCGAAAAGTCTTTGGGGAAAGACAATTCGGGGAATTTCACCTCAAGTTGGGGATCACCAGGTTTGACTAACGAGAAAACATGATAGTACTTTTTTAATAACATATAATAACAATTTTGTTGTTTATTTTATTACTTGCAGTCCTAAGCATTTCAGCTAAACAAAATAACTATTTCCATAAAGGGCACATGACATACAAAAATGTAGTTATGTCATGTGCCCTTATAAAGGAGGGCATTAATCTTAATGTGATTGTTGTTAGGGATAGTAGTTGCAGTCTCTTTCTGGTACAGTGTACATCTAGCCCATATAACTATGGCTACGGCCATCCCGTAATATGTAATGTACCTCTCTGAAACCTCTTAACACTGATTATGTATATGGTATTCTATTGCTATACTTACTTGTTGATACACATTATTCTATTCAACCTATCGCAGTTTACTGTTGGACATATGTCTCCCCCATATTGCGCCAGATATCCCGGTCCTCCGCTTTTCTCATCCAGCCTCCACCAGCGACCTTTCGCAGGTCCTACGCTATGCTTGCCGAGATTATTATTTGACAACTATTTATTTTAAAAAATATTCAGATATCTTACCCCCCATAAAGGAAGTTATATGCAATGTTAATGTATTGCCTGGCGAGAGCCCCATTGCTCTTGATCAGCTCCTGGGTCTGCTCAGGGAAGCACACTAATCCCATGCCAGTGGTTCCCAGACCTGTGTATAGCAATCGCTGTAACAAAACAATTGTTATCCATAATAATGTTTAAGGAATTTATCAAGATGTACAGCAGCCATAGCAGTACCCTGATTAAGTTCTTTTATGACTTTAGGGTCCTCCCTCATTTGTGTTCACTCTTGTACCAATAACTACATTTGGTAGACCATTAGTATTTTATTTACCCTCTATAAGTGAATACTTGGTTTTCTAGTTATTTTTACCTATAGTTTACCAAAATTGTAAAAAAACACAAACAAATTAAATAAAAAATGAATTCATTCATACCCTGATAATACCTCCACGCAGGCCAAATATGAACCCAGTGACACCTCCCATTGCCACTGCACCATACCGTGCTTCTTTGTTGTCTTCTTCTCGTAAATATTGCACTATCCCTATAAACACACATAATTTTGTGTTTTAATAAATAATATTGAACATATATTCAGTTCTTTTAAACACATGTTTTGTTTAGTGACATGGTGGAGGTCATGTCCATGACCAAACCACTATAAAATTCTATGAAACATTTAATTCTTTAAAGTGATTTATTTAGAAGGTTCAAATTGAAGTTCTGTACAAAATGATGAAGGTCTAATCTTCATCATAAGCTCATTATACGTCCCCATTGAGAGTTTCCTCATGATGTTCTCCTTCACTGTAAGAGTGTTGGATTTAATCCATGTAAATATCAAACATATTATGTTTAATATTCACATATCCACCAAACTGCTAAAAGGCCTTGTGAAGAATTAGGGACCAATCTCTCCAGAGCTATAATGGTTGTGTATATTTTAAAAATGCCATCTCTCTCTCTTCAACCTATCATAGTCCGCTTTTGGACATGAGAAAGGCAGAGGACCTCTAGTGCAAAATGGGGAGACCAAAAAATGCCATAAAAGAAAATTATATGATATTCACTTAACACTGACAGTCAGACCGATCTCTCAGTTCATGATAATTGTCTTGCACAGAATGCTTGACTGACTCCGTGTGATCCCATACGGTTTGCACTTGTTCTCGGACTGCCTTCACTGGAGTCAATAGAGCTGACCGGATATAACCAGGCTTTGAATCCTTCGATTTGGATTCTATAAACCTGAAACATACATTTGTATATTGTAGGTTCACCAGCTAGCGAGATTTATTTGTAAAGAAAATACATAACTAGTGTTAGACGGAAATGAAACGACCAACGCTACCCATCCCTAATCAATTGAAGAGTGATGTCACGTCACTAATATCTCTCTCTTGACATTAGCATTGTACGCGGGAAACAGTCATATTGTAACACTAGGATTTAAGATTTAATCTATCAATAAATATTGTTTAAACTTAAAGAATCATTTAATACTAGTAACATTACAATGTTTTACATCCTCAACACCTTAATCTTATGAAATTAATATTTAAAAAGTACCTATTTCTTTTACATTATTAGTTATTTATGTTTATTTAAGTTTTTAATTATTATTAAATAAGTTATAATCATTTAATATAATTAATTATGGGTTAAATCTACTAAACATGTCAGGTTTGTTGCTTCCAGATTTTTGACTAAACATCAATCGATACTTACTCCCCATACTCGGCGTGTGGAGCATCATATATAGGCAGGTCTGACGGCTTCATCGGGGGCGGCTTTGGAGGCCCTTTTGGCTCATCCTGTATGGGGGGAGGCTGCCTTTACTGCCGGCACTAGGGCCACCAATCCAGACCCAAACACAACTTTTCGCAGCATCTGAAAAGATTGAAACAAAAACTTTGGTGAACAAAGCACCGAATTTAAGTTAAAAACAATGAGTAGTGTACTCGATAATTACCTCTAATGAGATGTTTTTATGCAATAAAATTACATAAAGAACGCTTTATTGGCCAAAAAAGCTGATCAGCTGCTTAGTGACAGACAGCTATATTTGACGTTATGTAAGCAGTTGCCATGATATTATTTAAAATTCAACTATTAACGCAAACAATTTGTCAAAAAAAAATATTAATATCAAATGAATTTATAACTTTTAGAAATTTTGTCAAAGATTTCTTAGCGGAAATTTCGGAAAAGTTATGTTTCATGTCGTCGGTTTTATTTTATTTACTCAAATGTGTGATTAATCGAATGTTAATGTATAATAAGAATACTGGTGGTTTATTAACCATTAAGTGTTCGTGAACAAGTAAGAGGATGTGCAAATGAAACCAAACAGTAGAAACAATGCGTGGCCACTTTGACTTCTCTCAAAAAGTCAGTTAAGTCCACTTATTTGGGGAGGGAATTTATCTATCATACATCATCATCATTACCATCACTCATTATTATCATGTTCATCGATCATCATCACTTCATCTCTTCATTGATTAAACCAAAAAATACTAACCACTAGGCAGTAAGGTGTATGATTTTAGCCTAATCCAGATGGAACAAATATAAAAAAATTTTCATCACCTCATGACAGATGTCATTTTTGCGACGATGTTCATGTCACCATTCCACTTATTCTTTTGTGTACTGCTGTGATTTCTGTGAACATTTTTTTGTTTTGGAAAATTTTAAAAGTTTGGCATCATTTCAATACTACTGATTTAATTTACGACGTGCTTTTCAATTAATATCAATAAATTTAATAATTTGTGTTTTGACAACTTAAGACAGTTGTGATTGTGAGTACGGTTTTAGTTTTCGAATCAATAGGTCGTTGTATGGAGTATTTTAAAGAAGTGTTTTGAATAGTTGTAAAAAAATGTCCACGATGCGAGTGGGCCGAGTGTGCAAGCACCGGCGGAGTCATCGCGTGAAGAGCCGATCAGGTACACCGAGGGGCATGCTGGAGCTCGCTTGTTAAACGCGCGGTTTGAGTTGCGCTTCAGTCAGTTATAATTATCATTTGGACTGTAGTTATGCTTTTTTGAAAAGACAGATCTAACATTTCTTCTTTTAACAATAATTTTATATCTTTTGTTTGATATTCTGTAACTTATTATCATTAATGCCTGGATACAATGATTATAAAATATTGTATTTTAATTATTTTTTGCATTTTACACTGACATGGAAATTGTATATTTCATAATTTGTTTTTCTTTATTTCTGAAAACAAGACAGTAATTATGTCAATGACCTCACTGATATTTTAGGGAACTACTTATCAAAAGACCTACTTTTACATTGGTAAATAGTAAATTTTCATTTAAGTTACATGACAGCATAATGTTTACTTAAAAAAATACCAGGCATTTTTGACAAGAAGTATTTATTGAACATTGAGACATTTGCAGGTTTAACTAACTATGATCACCTGGTTGCCCATTTTGGACTTGCTGATGATTACTAACATTGTCTTGCTCCAGGACTCTAAGGTGCATGACGTAGAGTGACCACCGCTTGAGTGTCACCATCACGGTGTCTGCCACACTGCTGGAGTCTATCTTGGGATGATATGGTACAGCCATTATTCCTACAGCTAAAAACTTTTATGCTACTTGTTCTTTTTTTTATGGTATCAGCCAGCATTGTGTCAGTACAACAACATGTTACAACAGTTTTTAATAATTTAATAATAAATCCATAAATTGTAGAGAGTTATAACAATAATTGAATACCTCCTTAGTTATTTTACATACATTAATATAATTTCCATCTTTAGTATGCTTAGCAAGTTTCTATGGTTGTGAGGATTGTGAAGAATCCCATAGATTAAATGTATTTTGAAATGATCTGTACAGAATAGGTGAATAGCATAAATCTATAAATTATAAAAATGACAGGTTGCTGGGTTTGTATCTGTACTGCAAACTCATTGTTATTATGACTATTTACATGCTAAAATATGGCAAAACTTTTCCAGTAATTTCTGTTATCATTATTCTTGGACATATATTATGATGTTAACTAATCAGATGAAACTATTATTAACAAAACTCATAGTTAAGTACCCATAGTAAATTTTAATATTGCTTTTCAGAGTTCCACACTGTTACATATGTATTTTGTATTGGCATATTGCTAGTTGATGTAATGATGGTAATGCTGATTCTAAAACAACAGCAGCATGAATGTGTCTTCAATGCAATATTTTATTCAATTTTATAACTTGTTGAACATTAAAGGGCATCTATACGAGCCTGAATTCAGAATTAATTTTACTGTAGGAAATGGGTAAAAAATATCAAAAATACTTCACTGGTAAACATATGCCCATAAAATAATATATATTTCATATTCATCAGCATGCTTTTTACTTATTTTATATTTGATTTAAGTTGCATTAATTTTGTAACTTTTTAAAATTTCCTAGTTGGTAAGTAACTTGCCCAGTCTTATTTTCGTCTTCTGTGTCTATGAATCATCTACTAGTTTATATGTATAAAATTGAATATGATACTCTTAACATTTTAAAATTATGTCTTTTAAAAAATCATGAATAAATTGTATCTATTGTGCATAGCTAGCTATGTATTTGTTTACGTCTGTTTTCTGACGGTGCATTGCGTCACCCGAATGCGCTGAAGACTGGCAATTATAATGAAGGTGGAAGACATTTTAATACCTTGAAGTGTCTTATTAGCATTATAATAGACGGCGCGTCTGCGACTTGTTACGACATCGGTTGTACTAATTATAGACTAGTGATGTTTCACACTTTGAGTTATTGTTTATAAGATACACATTTATTTTTATATAGTTTAAGACTAAAAAAATCGGCCTACTCCCAGTTTCTCCCGAAATAATTAATCTATTGATTGTTTTATTTGACTATTGACATTCATGAATTTTACTTGTCTTATTAGAGGAATAATTAAACTTATCTTTCTATGTGATTTAACTCACCGTAGATAGTCTATTTTTTAAATGACTACTGCTGTTGGCCGCAGATGGCCTTTGCAGCTTTACAGGGCAAATGGTAAGTGCAGATGGCTTTCAGCATTAAAAAATACACAACGAGCTTAAAGGTGTCCCAGAGTGGGACTCCAACCTCGGCTTAGGGCGTTGCGGGGGAGGGGTAGGTAACATAGAATATGTTTGGGAAGAGAAGCGGCCCAGCACTCGTCGGTTACGCGAATATTAGCTGAGCGAACCTACAGGGAATCGCGACAATGGCCCCCGCCGGCGGGGTGGAACCTCGGATGTTTAAACACTTCGGCGACCGTGATGGGATCGTCTGAATCGTCTAGCATGCGAGCTGAATTATTATTATTAGCTGCTGTTATATAATCAGCAGAGGAGACAATGAGCGGGTTTGAATGCGCTATTGCTGAGTCGATGAAGCGATTAGGCGCTAACTTTAGGTACTGTAGCCCTAAGTCAATGTGAACAACCATAGGAAATCGCTAAGCTATTTTGAGTTTAGGCCATAAAGAAATAAGACGGTAAAATAAACAGTATAGTTATTGTCCATAGATAGACATTGATACAAAGAAAGTAAAATAAATATTGAGCGGCCAGTCTGTTTCAAGAGATAGCATGCATGATTTACAACTAATGTCTGACTAGTACCTAGTATATTTTCTTCTAAATAACATAACAAGTAAGTAATTAATAATATAATCTATTAATACAAAATACCCCTCTAAAGCTATCGGAACCGCAATATAAGCCAAGGACACATGCCTCTATAGAGATCGTCATAAATATGATGAGAAAGAAAAATCAATGGCTACAATACACGGCCTGAAGGTTACTACCATGTTTCCTCGATATGCATTAGACTCGGCCATCCATTGTAGTTGAAGATGACATAGACATGAACAGCTTTTTGATTGAAATTTGAAATCAAACGGAACCGAATCATTTTTTTTATTGCAATTCAAAGGAATCGACACACTTATGTTTCCTTTGTTAAACTAATTCAGATTAGTTCATTTTTCTTGGTCAAATGTATTAATGCATTTAGTAATGGTATTATAATAAAATCAACATTATAAGTACATTAGTTACAATCATTTATAAAAGTTATATTTTGTGTAGGTATGTAACTCACGTGCTAACTTTCCGCGGGCATTACCTACACTACAAAGTAGGTAAAAATCATTTAGAAGTTGATGGTAAAGAAAATTGGTTTAATTTAATATATTGGGCGAAGTGCCTTGTTTGGTAGGTTGCTGTGGTAAATACGTTGTATATACAAAAGTCCTCCATAACTGCCATATCATGATTTTATTAAACAATGAAATAAATTACGTAATTTCACAAACCGACGATGTCATTTCATTACAATATTTATATACATTTTATTGACACCAATATGATATCTCTCTTATCTTATTAATTATATTATTTAACCAAAAAGATAATATTTGATTATAATAAATGTATTGGGCTCAATCCATTCGCTTATCGCTGTATGGTACAGGTAAATGGACGGTCGACTTTTTAACGATTGACACGAACAAACGAGAAAATATACTATGAGAATAAAATATGAAAAATATTTATTATGCGCAATTACTGAACGAGTTGCTGAAAGATAAACAACTTAATTCAAAAAGGTTGCTCCGAAGAAACGTGCAAATAACAAAACATTCATATTACTTACACTATCTATTGATTATTTATATATCTATGTATTTAAATATATGAGTAGGTTGTCTGGGAGGGATCGCCACTTAGTGTTAAGACCACCTAATTGTACCCATTTCCATTCTTAAAATCTTGTAAAGTATTGTACTCGTGTGTGCCATTAACCCTATGATCGCTTAGGACAACTTTAGTCAATAGAAACAAAGGATTTTCTATTGTCTAGATTCCTAGCGTTCAAAAGGTTAAGAATTTTCTATCTACGACTATTTAGGACCGAGATACAGTCTCCGCCGACTGGGGGCATCTACGCGACCCTTATAGGTTCGACCAATCCCTTTCATTGTACGAAATATTTTTAAGGCTGGGCAAGTTAACTCTGAAATATACATATAGTTATAGAGTATTATCTTAAAGTAAAGACATGCCTTGTGTATTCCTTTACATAATTCATAAATAATTAGTCGTTTCATAATATAGTGTTTTTAATATAATTAATGAGGCGCTTAAAAACTATTATTACTCTACATTTTCTAAGACCATCATCATCATGATGATGATGATAGTTCAAGTTGAAACTAAACCTAAATAATAAATAACAAAAACAAAATATTCGACTGAGTCATATATAATACAAGCGTACGAATTGTAACCTATACAAATGTTATGGTTAAATTAATAAAAAAAAATACAATCGTTTGCTGGCGATGACATGATTTACAAAGTATATCGCGAATCAATACGTCTGTCAGCGAGTGTCTTCAATAACAAAATATAAATGAAATGAATACAGATTTCTGTACTGACAGTGAAAGGTTTATCAATTGAATGAATGAATGATGATCCGACCGTTTTCGGTCATGGCGACCACTTCGACTCCTAACTCAATTGACCAATTGAATATACTAATACAATGGCCTTTTATCAGTACACAGTCTATGTCTCCCGACTGATCGAAATTTTGCAAATATATACCCTAGATTTCGTAAACACCTAAAAACAAGAATTGCGTAAATGATTAAGGTCTGATCAAGTTTATTCATTATAGTATAATGATAAATAAAGTATACAAGGATGTTGGCAATTGAGCTTATTTTTTTGAACCATACTTATATATTTTCATAAATTTTCTATGGTATTAAAACCTTATAAAACCGGTATAAGTTTATCAACCGGCCCCCAACCAGAAAGACTGATGACCTGGTTAAAGAGGTTGTTAGCTAATGTCAAATGCTAAAAGGAAAAAAAGGGAATGATTGTGTTATTTCAATATATTTTTTTCAATATTAAAAAAATCTGCAGTTGCGTATGCTAATAAACATATCCTAAACCATTCCAGTGCTAAGAATGATGGCCATAATGCAAGACAGGAATAGCGAGGAAGTACCAAAGGAATTCCTGGAGACCGGGCGGACCGGGCGAAGGAATGCGATGCCGGACATCCTGCACCCCCAGGGTGCTGAGGTGACCACCGCGGATCTGCCGTCGCGGTTGCAGCAGCTCGTCACCACTGGTGAGTCTAAGAGTTTTTTTTATAACATAGGGAGGCAAACGAGCATGCGGTTCACCTGATAGAAAGTGTTACCGCTGCCCATGGACATTTGCAACAGCTGAGGTCACAGGGATGCGTTGCCGGCCCTTTATATAAGAATACGCTCTTTTTTTAAGGACGCCAGGACGTTGGAGAATCATTTGCCACTTTTGCATAATGTCAACCAAAAAATTGATCGCTTTTGTGTATTTTCATTTTCGCATACACGGTCAAAGACTCGCGGGGATAGCTGTCCGAACAATAGATTTCTATATGTGACAGAGCCCTATAAAGGATAAAAGTTACGCTAGTCTTTACAGTTTTACCTCCTGAACCCTATGTAAGTACAACTGAGGCCATTGAAACCTAGTTTTACCAGGTGGTAGACTCGATACTGATTCGTCTAGGTAGGTACCACCGCAGTGCCAGATACGAGTATCGTCCCGTGAAATAAGAGTGCTATGCAGTTTTGTGTTCGTGATGAGGGCAATGTAGCTAGTGAAATTACCGTGTATAAGAGACCTAACATCTGTTGTCTTGGGTGACGGGCGCAGTGCGGCATTGTTGAAGAATAATAACTGTCTATCAGTTGTTAGTCTCCTTCAATGCCGCTCTGTCATGGTCAGGCGTATCACTTACCATCAGGTGAGCGTTCTGACCGTCCCGTTCACTTCGTAAAATAAGAAATCTTTCGTACGTATTTTATTGTGCCCTAGAAACGTGTGAATTAAGTGCGTTCATCGAGACGGGCCGAACGGGCCGAAGGGATGCCATTCCAGACATCCGGAACCCTCAGTTTGCCAGTTTCTCTGCGCCGACCCTAAAATGTACTCGAGAGATGGAAGATCGTTAGTTATTTTTTTAAAGTAGTAAATTTGCTCCATTATATTTTAAGCCCATTTAAAAAAGTAATGCGCAGTAGTGTAGTCAGCTTATAGTATTATACCTATAGTCAAAAAGAGACCTGTCATACTTGATAGTGTCACCTTGTTAATAAATTCATGTGAACAGTACAAATTAGACTGAAAGTAATGGGTGTGTAATGTGTCGTATAATTTGAGTTCATCTAGTGTGTAATTGCTGGCTGTTAGTTAATTCAAATAAGTTATAATCTGATCTAATCTTAAACTGTCCACAATGTATGATAAACTAGCGCGGTGTCCCGGCTTCGCTAAGGTATTTGCAGTTTCCTTATAGATACAATCAAATCTTTCCATTTTGTCTCTAAACAAGGTAGTCAAGACAAGCCAAGCGAAATCCAAAGGCACTACTCACTAACTTCAGATCAGAAACTAAATATTTGCATCACCTCAAAGCCGTACATATTGATACTGATGTGTAGAATTTGTTGAAGGTACGGTCGGTAGAGTTAGACCGTGTATATTCAGAAGCTTGGCTCTACATGAGATCTGATATCTTTTTTACTGGGAAATCTTTATGTGGTCGTCTTGGCAATATTGTTCATAATTTATATTATGGAAAAAAATTTTACATATCACAATATCATTTTTGAAGACCAACTCATTGATAACCCACACGTGTGAGTTCGATGAAAAAAAAATTGAGTTTCAGTTCAATGTATGGGGAACCCAAAAAAAAAATTTAGTTTTTTTAGTTTCTTGTCAAAACCTTATAGCGGTTCACAGAATACATGAACATACAAAGTTTGAACAGTGTAGTGCTTATAGTTTCGGAGAAAAAAGGGTGTGATATACGGACGAACGGACAGACAGACATTACGAATCTATTGTAGTGTGTATATACATTGCACTACAAGGGTTCCATTTTTTCCAATTGGCTACGGAACTCTAAAAAGAACTTATCTCAATCTATAACTTCTATATAACGACGACCACCTTGAACTATGTAAAGGGAAATAGCAACGTAACTGCGTTAGATGCGATTAATTTTGCGACCTTGTGTACAAGCTTAGGGTTGCCACCCGTACTTTATAATAAAATATTGTACGTTATTTAATGTAATATTTTGTATTATTCGATTTGATAATGCAGATTTTGATTGATTACTTGTAAACATCACCGAAATATTAAAAAAAATGTATCACTGACTATCTCATATCTGATTAACTTGTTTTTGGATTTGTTTACGAGTGGTATTCGTTAGGAAATAATATTTATTACGAAATAAACAAATACGAGTGCTATTAGTTTTCACTTTTAGGATTAAAGATGAATATATTATCTTTAATACAAACTGCAAACGTAATAAAAAATATATGTAAAATATAAAACAAAAGAAAAATACATTTTACTTTATTTTTACGCTTATAATTAATTACCAATGTACTTTTAATGCAAAAACAAAAGGTGGCAACCCTAAGCAAGATCGAAAAGCAGATATCCTGTAAAGAACGGCCGGTGATTACCACATTTCACTTCCGTTTTATTTTTCGGAATGACTGATCGCTTTTGGCCGCAGGTGGCTTTCAAAACTGCACCGGACAATTGGCGAGCGCAGATGGCTCTCAGCGCAAAATAAAATGCAATGAGCCTAAGGGTGTGTCAGAGTGGAATACGAACCTCGGTTTAGGGTGTAGGTGGGATGTAATCTAGTAAATGTTTGGGGAGAAAAATGACCGCGTCATTGTCATCATCAGCTCATAAACAAGAGCAACACTATTCCACCACCTCCCATGACCTGACCCAACCTTGAGGTTATACAGGCCGAATCGCGGGAGGTGCGGTCGGAACACTGCTACGGAACAGTCCACACCATTGAGCGACTGGGAACGTATTGGTAATGCGAATAGGGACTGGTCGGACATACAGAGACTCGCGACGAAGGCCCCCGCCAGCCGGTGGGGTCGGAATCTCGGCCTTGAAGTGTCGCGTGTGTTCTGAGATGCTATACGCGCTTTGTCTGCCGCGATGGTGACAATGATCGGATCGTGGGGTACCGGTAACGTGAATATGGACTGGTCGAACCTATAGAGACTAGTGACTAAGGCCTCCGCCGGCGGGGACGTAATCTCGGCCTTGAAGTGTTGCGTGTGTTCTGAGATGCTTTACGCGCCTTGTCCGCCGCGATGGCGACAGTGATCGGATCGTCTGGGATTTCACTTCCGTCTTACGCGCGACCTTCGTGGCGGGAAGAGTATATTGGCTAGGTTATTTATAATTGACAGTAACATTTTCCTTGTCATTGCATAAGACAAAAACCTTACTTATGTGTAGAACAATTGCCGGGGTATGTTGAATGAGCATAATATAAAGAATGCTTCTTCAATAAATAGACTTAGTAATCACTAGTCTTTAAGATAAGTGCGTTCAACCAAACAAACCAATAAACGTACTAAATCTATTATATAAGAATAGATCAAAGTAAAATCAGAAAATATAAAGGTAATTGTAATATCCAAAATCCTTATTAAATTAATAATATATAAAAATCGATGATAGTGAATTATATTGATTATCAACAAGGTATTGGTGAAACACACAAAAAAAAAATGTTTTTCCAAAAAGCCTTAGTTTAATTATGATAGTTTGTTACAACAAATGTATGTAGAATATAGATATACATAGAATATCCCCAATGACCCCAATAATGTAAGTTTTGTCATATCGTGAATATTTGATAATATTGCGAGATTAGTGCAGCTTATCGTGCCATAAAAAACACCACCTAAATAAAATTGCGTCAGAAAATCATTTTTTTTTTAATGTAGAATATAGATATCATAGAATATTCAATGACCCCAATAATGTAAGTTTTGTCATATCGTGAATATTTGATAATATTGCGAGATTATTGCAGCTTATCGTGCCATAAAAAACACAACCTAAATAAAATTGCGTCAGAAAATATATATCGATCTAATGTAGGAATGACGTCACAATATCAATCATATATAATAATGATGCCTTCAAAAATTCTGATAGTCGGTTACCCGTTTTTGGATGTTGACTAGGTTAATGTTGAGCAGACGAGTTCTGAATTGGAGTGGTCGATTTAGCAATTACGTCGTAGTGTTGGACGCTTTCTTGCCCGACCAACTTGCATCAACGATATGCGAAGGTGCGCTAGCTGAAGCTGGATGGGAAAAGCATCGAGATCGGGATCTACCTATATCCAACGTTGAAACAGTAGTCTACTGTCTATGTTATTGGTCCTTCAATGCTGTTCTATCATGGTCAGATGTAACAGTTACCATCAGGTGAGCGTCTTGACCAACCTGTACACGTCAGCATAAAAAAATGAACTGCAATAGGTTGAACAAAGAGGATCAAAAAGCATTTGGTAATCATAGGTCCTCCATAGTCTATATCACTTTTTGACTTAAAGAGATGATTTTTCAAAAGCCTAATATTATTACTAAACAATGTTTGTCTCGTCCATAACGTCGATATGAACTTTAATTAAGGTTAATTAGCATAATGACACCACAGGGCAACCACTCATGTTTTTCAAGGTTGTAATTAACCCATATTTCGGCCGGTATACCAATAATGTAGTTATAATGGTTATTAGAAAGCATTTTAATGCCCATCGGCTTATCAGTGGGCTATAATGAAATATTAACGTGTGCCGTAAGTACAGATAACAAGAAAAGGGTATGACTAAGAAAAAAAATGAAATTGTAAATTGAATGCAATATACTTGAAATATACGAAAAATTAAAAATATCAACTCGACAGATAATCATTTGGTATGTAAATAGAAAAATAAAACAATTCGCCATGGTTGAAGTTAAATAAAATATCTTTGTTTAATTAAAAGAAAAAGGGATCCTTGCGTAATAATAATAATACCATCTCTTATATATAATATCGTCTGATAATCTAATCAAATTTACAGATCAAATCTCATTTAATTAAAATATGTACCTACGGTTAAGAATCGAGACGATACAAAATTTCCTGTAGCATTATGCAACATTTTTTATTTCCTTCGCAACGTCTAATGCAAGACGTAGCTGGTAAAAAATTCTAACAGTGTTATGAACACAGTTGTCAAATTCATTTGTGTTGTTCCCTGTACACACGTTTGAAATGTTGTTGTCACATTATCGAAATATAGTGCGTGTGTCGTGCGCTGACGTCAAGATAACGTGTTGTTTACGTCAGCGGGAGGTTGGCAGCACGCGCTATGTTGACGGTTCTGTCATCTCTTGATAATAAGCTATTGATTGGGACCGTTGGCCCTAATGAGGAGGGTTACAACGTGATAAGTGATGAATATAATTTTGGTAAGTGAAATTACTGGGTATAAGACGACGACCTATTTGGTGTTGCGGTTGAGACGTCGACTGCAACACCAAGGGTTCCGGGCTCGATCCCCGGGCAGTACAAACATTTGTGTGCATGAACATGTCTGTGTAATGGTCTGGGTGTTTTCTATGTATAATATGTATTAATTTACAAAAAAATGTTTATAAGTATGTTTATCCGTTGTTTAGTACCCATAATACAGGCTTCACGCTTAACTTGGGGCTCGATGGCGCTGTGTGAATGTCAGTGGATATTTATTTATTTATAAGAGGTCTGCGGGTAGCATCTTACGTGTTTGTTGACAAGTGCAGCTACACAGCACCAGAGCATAAAAAAGTTAGTTAATTTATTTCACACCACAAATGCCATGATATAATTATACAAACATATAAATAATATGGCTATATATAATAAGGTGGCTTTAGTCATTCGTGAAGAACTGGCGCCCGTGTAGGGCCTGTATTGCGGGTAAATAAGAGATCGTTGATGGCTGGACTTGCACCTACTATCAAAAGGAAATTATTTATTTAACTAGGTGGAGTCGATACTTAGTCGTCTAGGCTAGGTACCACCGCAGAATTCGTCCGCGATTCAAAAGGGGACCGCTGCCAGTAACTTCGGAACTTTACCTAAAGGGAGTTATTTTAATTATTTTATGTAGTTATAATATTTTACTTTTTAATGTTTTTAGTTTGATGTGATTATATTGTAAGTTTGTTAAATTTCTAGTTTAATAAAGATTAATATCATACATTATTATATATTTGATCTTTAGTAGTACATTGAAGGTCGTTAGGCCTATGTGTGGATCGCCGAGTGTTTCAGATAAGCTGAGTGCCTTAAGCGACAAACGAATTAAAACAATCACGTATCGTAACTTGTATACGATTGACATAAGCCGTTGAAAATTGACGTCACTCAAGTCGTTGTGTACATTTTAGAACTACATATTAACAATATTCTATACAGCTACGAAGCGATTGCGTTCGGCGAACTAAGGCAATTAACTCTTAATTTGATATTATTTTAACTTAATCCGAGATTGAAGGAAATTGATCTATAATAATTGATAACAATTTCTTTTTGAACCTATCCAACGTCAGAAGTGTAGGTATGCTTATATGCAGACGTCTGGGTTACCTACTGTTTCTTTAATGCCGGCAGTTATATCGTGTGTCTGTTGGCATAAAATATCGAATGTTATTTTTCACATGTTTTTCACTAAACAATATTTTCGACAATTCCAACGTCATTGTCATTCGCTTCTGACGTCATCGTCAGTATTTTTGGGAACACCAGTATTTGAGAGCACTGACCGCTGTGCAAGTGTAATTAATGTTTTTCGAATGGCTTAAGATATTCAGTCATTTGTTTTAAAAATAATGTTTGTATAATGTACTTATACCACGACGAATTGATGAAGTCGACACGATTTTAAAAGAAGATTCTCATTTAAGTATGAAAAAGATTCTTGAAAATCAGTCACACATTATGTAGATGTTCTTTACGGCTCACATGCTATATGTATTTAGAAGGCTATTCTATTAAGGATTCTGACACGTGTTTCTTATGGGCTACTAATGTATGTAAATGTATAATAAATAAATCATTAGTGTGTCATACGCAAATCATTCATATGATATTCTGATGTTATATTGTTTCACTGTATCGTACGAGTAAGAAGGGCAAATTCGTAAAAAAAAAATTTTTTCAAAACCGGCTTCAAACAAAAAAGCGAAAAATAAATTTTAAGCTAACGTCGGTGCCAAGTTTATTTTTAGATTTTTAGTTTCTAGTAGGTATTTTAGTTTGTTAGTCTCGTTCCTCAGAACCTGACTTCTACAAAATGGGACCACCACTGAAGTTTTTTTTGTCGTAAAAAATTAAAGAATCTTCAAAATCGGTTCTTAATCACGATATCCGCGAACAAACATAAAAAAGCTTATATGTATACAGTCGAATTGAGTAACTTCCTTTCTTGAAGTCGGTAAAAGGTATCATCATATCAGGCACTAGACCTCCACTCTGCCCTACTAACGAAGAGTGCAATAAGTCGAGTTTTTGGTGAAATTGACTTAAGACCTTTGTATTTTTTTGTAAGTCATAATGTTTAAATGGATTTTAAAAAAGTCTTAAGTCAATTTGCGCAAAATCCCGACTTATTGCATTCTTCGTCAGGAGGTCAGCACTGCTGAACGTTGGCCTCCCCTCGTAACTTCCACTCTCACCAGTCGGAAGCTATCGACATCCAGCGGCTACCTGCAACCTTCTTTAGGTTTCCTGAACGTATTGGTAGCCGTCCTAACTTAATCTGGCCGGTACGTGGCCTCCATTCGAGAACCTTTTGGCCCCAACGACCATCGGTTCTTTGGTGTAAGTGCCCTTTGTTACACGACCGCGCTATGCCGTTGGCCTTTATTCGTCCACGTTAACAAATTTGTAAATTTAGTACTAATTTAATATTATAATATCTTTCAGACAACCCGCAACCGGGTCCATCGACAAGCGATCTCGACGTGAAGAAAGGTGACGACACATCCGTGAAAAAGGACAGCTGCAGTTGAGCTGTCTCTCTCTCACACAGTCCGTGCGGACTCTTCTGGACTTGCCCAAAGCTTAAGTAATCTCAATCAGGTAAGTAGTATTACTAAGCACTGAGTAATGTAGCCCCACCTCATTTTAGGTACGGTGTACAAAATAGCTTTTTATGTCAATGGTGAGAAAGTAGATATTGCAGTGTAATTAGATATTTAGGTATCTTATATAGGGGCTCGAAGTCGAATTTATGTAATGAATGTATTGACGTTTTGAATGATTTGTAAGTCGTAGACTTGGTTTTATATGAAACGTCGGATGGCTTGTAGAAAACATGTAACTAAACGTAACAGCGAATGTAATATAATAATAATAGGAAAACATATTAGCCATGTAAAATATTAGTGTAATTCATTTCTACTACTAGACAATATTGAATGTGTTCGTGTATAAATGTTTTAGTCAATTGCGTAAGGACAGTGACAATTTCATTTATCTATTCATATTTTTTCCAATATTGCTTCTTATGTTAATATGATCCAGTGTTTTGAACTTGCAATAAGACGTCTCAAGGCATTGTTATATGTACACATTTGGAATGTGATGAGATCACATTCCAAGTATGTACATATATTACATAATTCTTTAGCTTGTTTCAAGTTCTAGCAGCATTATAAGATAAATATGGTTAACCTATTAAAGAATGTTGCCAGCTACACTGTTTATTTCTAAACAAAAAATAAGTTAAATAACAAGTTAAATGTAAGCCCAGATAAAATTTTGTAGGGATGTATGCAACTATGTAATAAACAATGTGCTAATTTATTTTGTTAAAATTTAATTGATATTTTCTTAATGTAATTACACGTACGCTTCATTGATTTAATAATTATAGACTCCCTTTTCCCCTTTATTCAGCCCTTTTAAAGCTCGGCTCCGAAAGTCACGAGTGGTGATATCACATGGGTACTATTGGGTGAATCTTCTATCAGTTTCTTATAGTACGCGACAAATTGAGATGGAAATTTTCTAGTGTTGTGACATCACCCACTAGGCTACATATTTTTCCATGCAACAAAAATAACAGTTACATAAATTTGCTTTATTATACCTAAAATAAAAATGAATCAGGTTTATTTAGTTTATGCTATTGTGGAAAAAGCACTTATGACCACACTGAAATTAAATTGTAAATTTCCAAACAACCCCGATTGCCCATCTCGAATTGTCGCGAACTATACTTATGAAATAAATATCATAGTGATCTTGAATTATTATTATAAAGAAATTGATCTTTGATGTGTTAAGTTTTCCGTTGATTGCTAAATCTTAAAACTGAGAAGTACAATTTGTTTTTTTTATTGTTTGATTCTTGTGTGAGACAAATCGTTGGGTATGTGTAGGTGCTATTTATTTTAAGCTTTATTTATTCTTACGTTATTGTAAATATACGATTACAAAATTCGAAATAAATGTTTAACAAATTGTTTTACTAAAATCATGGTTGAATATCGGCTGCTATTACTTTGATTGTTAAATGTACGAGAGACATTGAGTTTTTTTAAAGTAATTGACTGAAACCAAGGTATTGATTTATACACGCCCTAACTATCGTAATCATGTTGAATTTTGTAAGGGGCTAAACGTTTGGCAGTCGACTACCTAAAAAAGGACGCCATAATTCATTAATTTCATACATATCGGAAAAATGTACTTTTGAAAAATCATTGAAATTGCTTAGGGTGCCTAGGCATAGACAAGTGGTAGTCGCTCCGTCCGGAATGATTCCTTAACCCTTGAATGTCAATGACACCTTAAGCCGTCAGAAACAATAGATTTTCTATTGTGTCTGGATTATTGGCGTTCAACAGGTTAAATAATATCATCAATACCTAATGTATGGTACTGACATAAATTGGTGACATCACTTTTCGTCAGATCATTCGATCATTGATCATGATCGATCATTCACTGGAGTACAATATTTCTTTAGTACGATTCAACTGTCACTTGTTAGAGCAGATGATAAAATCACTATTACTCGTACCGTTTTGACGTATACTAATATTTTTCTTTGTTTTTTTTATTAAATTAAGGCAGCTATGCATACTGTATTATAATTTATAATGATTTGTTGTGACTTTTATTTGATTTCTCCTCTACTTGTTGACCGCGCATTGATTGTAAAGTTAACGTACCATTTAGCTACATTTATAATCGGGGATAACTTATTATGACTGCTATTGTAAAATGTAAAAATAAGTTTTGATTAAAAATACGTAATTCTAAAGAACATATCTCTTTTAACTTTTCAAGATTTGATAAGAGTTTAAGCAGTATATATAAAAATGCTTAATCAAGCCAATCGTAAAGCACGTAAAAGTTTCTTGCAAGGCATTATCTATTAACACTTTCTACATATTCGCGTTTGTTAACTTGTTATTACGTCCTACATTATGTTAAATACCCAATAATTCTTATAAATCTTAACTCTATTATTTTTGTTTTGTCTGTTATGTAAAATAAATAATAAATATTTTGTGAACTGTAATGAATGAATGTGATATACTAATGTTTTTACTTTAGAATATATGTTTATCTCATAGCGTTTACACGAATGGATATCAATATTTGAAAATGGGAAATTGTATGAGATTAAATCATGTTTAGTACAAAATTTGGTATAAACTGTGTTTTAGTTGAGTTATATTGTGTGATTAGAGAACTCGAGAGGGTTGAGGTTTTGAATGATTAGTGAAGATTGATAATAATAGTACTATTAAATGCACAAAATATTGACAAACAACGCAACTACATAATGCCTTATATAATATCCCTAATATTACTAGACATCGAATATGATTCAACGTTTAAGGCCTATTCGATGTTACTCTAGTATATTTAGTGTACGTTTGCTAACTGGTCCTAAAAAATATTAAGGAATATTTTGTAGGTACTTCAAATATATATTTATGATTTTCACACTTACTATATTTTACAATAAAAGATAGGCTTATGTAAAGCATCTTGTCAGAAACTTGACCTGTCATTTATGGTAGTAAGAAAATGAACGTTTTTGTAGACAGGCAAAAGCCAATTATTTAAACATTTGAAATTATAAATGTGATAGTCAATTTTGCTGTTATTTGTATGTTCATACAAATATGTGGTAGCCCTGTTATATTTGTGTGAAGTTTAATTTATTAATGACAATCTTTTTGGTGATCATTTTATTATTTTTATTGTAGGTAGCTACTGTTGTATAGGAAATATAAACTTAAGAAATTTAAGATATTCTCTATTTGCATATGTATTAAAAAAACATCATATATAACACTTTGGTACACTACTCTAATAATTTTTTTTTTTTAGTTTTTGTGCAAAATTTATTTTCATGTGCGTTAAAACTAAAGTCAGCCGTCTAACGCCACCTTAACTAAGTGAATTAAGCTAAGCTAAACTAGGGAAATACGTCCTCTGAAAAATAAGCTAAAGCTACGTTAGTGGTGGTCAGTTCGTGCTAGCGCATCGATTTATTTGGGTGTGATGGAAGAAAGGGTGAGCTATTATGGGATTACAGAAGGATCACAATCGTCATAGGAAAATATTTATTATTGGTCAACGGGCGCCAGAAGGGGTGAGGCAAGAGGAGTGCTTAGTTTAGCTCGTGTAGTAACAGATCGGTTACAAAATTTAGTTAGGTTGACTTAGCTGGGCCATTTTACGTAGCTTAGCTTGAATGGTTTGGCGTGGACGCACATGTATGAAAAAACGGGCTGAACTGTGCCAGCTAAGATAAACCAACTTAGTTTGGGTTAGTAAGCGGTGGACGATCGGCTTTCATCTAGGGTAAATGTCACATACAGGAATATGACCTTTTTTGACGCAAATGGATACTAAAAGCAAATGTTAACCTTTTGTTAAGTCTCGTTAAATATTCAACATAACAGTTGTACACCTCTATTTTGCTTATAAATATGAAAAATATAAAGTACATAAGAACTAAAAAAAACTCAAAAATCTTTAACAACATACATTATCTACTATGTTCCTGTGTGTATTACCTACTATGGACACTTAGTAGGGATTCTTCTTATGAATGTTACATGTCGTGACAATTTGACTTACGTATTTAATTAAATATCAAACTTGTATATAGGTATCTATTTATATATGTACAAGTATCTAATTGTAAAACCTTGATTAACATGGTTCGAGGCTATGTAATTAAAGCGATTGGTGTAATTTTTATACATTTGATAGAATACATAAAAGCTTAGAACATTACGCGAACTAACACATTTCATTTACATATCTGTTTCTGTAAATTTTATCCCGGACCTTATCGAATATCAACTATGACTTCATATAACGGATTCTTGTCAATTAAGTACTGGTACTTCGACTTAAAGTTGTAGAAAATAACGACGTATAACAAATCTTACGACTTCGCTAGTGTTTGTTAGTAAATGCTTAACTTTTTCGTGTTGAATTATCCACCAAGGCCCAGTGTATGAACATGATAATTATCTTTATGTTGATTGTTTTGTATATGTATTTTGATAATATGTTTCCTTTTTTAGTTTTTAAATGTATGCAAGGATTTGTGTTAATATAGGTACAAAGCATACAACATTTCTATAGGGCACTGTTTTTTGTCTTTCGTTGGTAGATTCAGATGTGGGTCTTGGTGTTTAGAAATGTTAGCTAACACACTACTGGTGCATTAAAAATCCATAGAATGTACGTTGTAATTTTACCTGAAGGCGAATAGATGTAACGAATTTGTATCGTTTTGTATCCAGTTTGTTAGTCAAACAAACGGAGATAAAAAAAATAAAAAATGTTTATTGTGTTTTATTCCTAGTATCCTGCATCCTATACATTAACCACTAATACTGATATCGTGGTACCTATCTAGCGGATACCATATTAACTGATCAGTGTACTTTAAACTTCTGTTAACAGTAAATGGTTCCAACTTACCCCCTTTTGAAGTTGAAGTCTACTGCACCGGCATTTAGAGGTATCTCCGTCCCTTGATATAAAAGTGTTTTTTGACACTTTATTTTTCGGGATGAGGGCACTGTAGCTATTAAACCTACCAGGTACCTATAGGTTATGCTCTAATAATCTAAAATCTGTTGCCTCTGGATATAGAGAACAATAACTGGCTAGCAGTTGGTGGTCTCCTTCAATGTCGCTGTCATGGTCAGGCGTATCACTTACCATCAGGTGATTGAGCGTCCTGACCCTCCTTTACACTTTGGAATATAAAAAACCTAGTACGGCTTTTCGAACTGTGACTGGGACTCTTGCAATTTGTCAATAATACCCACCACGGAAACGGACCAAAATACTCCTTAGGAAGGCTTAGGCAAGTAGATAGGCAATGGACTGGACTGTTGAAATAATTTTATAAAATACAGGTAGTTTACCTAACACAATAATTAATGGACCGGTGACTTGCCACAGGTCGCTGGTGGAAGTTTAATGAGAAAAGTAGGACCGGGATACCTGGTACAAAATGGTGGAGACCTATGTACAGCACTGGCAGCACTAGACTGCGATAGGTTGAAGAGAAAGAGAATATTGGTAATTAAAAGTATTAACGAATCTTATTATCTAACATCATCTGTGAAAGTATAACATGGCCTATGTAGAAGAATTTAAAACTATTTAGCCAAATGCTCAATCGACCAGCCTTAGGTACATTGCACACTTAGATATGAAATACTCATAATTATGTACTTATTTTTGTAAAAGTGGATAATGGTTCTATGAAAATAAATACTTGATATATTTTTTAGGACTGATTTTACTAAATTTATTAGATTTAAAAATAAATTTAACTAAATTAGGCTGAATCTCTTACGTTCCGTTGCTTTAAACACTAATAGAAAAACACTAGTTGCCAACTTCAGTTTGATGATTGATGTTTCACATACGGATGTGGAGAAAGTATTTTTCAAGTATTTCAATATAATTTTGCTAAAATTATGAAATGAACATATTCGCGCTGTGAGAAATGGTATATTCTTCGTCCAGAGAATGTGTTCTGTGCCAAAAATCGAGCTTTAAAGTGTTAAAATGTTGGACATCCGAGGTGACTGACATCTCTGGTCTTGTATTTTTATAGTGATCTTACTAGTATTTTATTATTTTAACAAAAAGAATGCCGAGAGGAGAGAATAGACCTAGTGTCCTATTATCAAGAGATGAGAATGACCAGGTTTTTAGCCTTATTGGACCGAAATGCCAGGTACGTATTGTCAACCCACCAACCTCTGATCGTGATTCACATACTTTTCGAATTACGTATATATCACTGCATATCAGTGGATTATCAGTCGATATTATCGTGATAGGTTTCATACATTTTTACATTTGTTCACATCAATCTTTTAATCTAACAAGTTTTACTGATATCACATTGAAATTTAAGAATAACTATTGTTTGTTTTAAGTAACCCTAGGTTGTATTTTGAACATGAACGGGTATGATAGGTCAATAATTATTTTCAGGATTTTTAAGTAATGTATTGAGTCAGGAAGACTAGTATTTTTCAGTAATCCTTATAAAGGGTGAAAGTGTTAATAAATCTTGTGACTTTCCTAAAGCTGCATTCATACTATAGTCTGGTTTTTACCTGTGGAGTAATTGGACATTACCAGTGTTGCACAGTTCTGACTGTTTTTAATAGTGATGTACTTCAATCGGTAAATTAGAGATTAACAATTTTATTTATTTATTATTTATGCACACATAAACATAGAAAATTAACAAATGTAATTGAAATATAAGTACAAAGGTACTACTTATTCCATATGGAATCTCTTCCAGCAGTCCTAAGAAAGGAAAATAAATAACTGAAACAGGCAGATTAAGTGCACATCCATGTATAAGCTTAGTATGTTACGATATCTTAAACAAATATAAAAACAATAAAATAAAAATACATATTTAATAAACCTCTAAATTAAACTACAAACATACAATAAAAACAACATTACAATACACATACAAATCAGAACAAAATAATTATATTTATACTCATATATGTTTTCAATGAAAATAATTAAAATAAATAATTATACATATATAAAATAAATTGATATATCAACTAGAAAGATAGAGTTCCTTGACACGTTTTTTAAAAATGGAAACACTAGGGCTGTCACGAATCTTAGCGGGAAGAGAGTTCCACAACCTAACTGCATGAACAGTGAATGAATAGAAAAAGAAGTCAGACTTATGCGGTGGAAAAGCAAGTATAGATTTTAAGTGAGTTACGAGTAAAAGAAAAACGAGACCTTTAAGTACGTGGGATAGAAAGGATTATAAAGAATGTTGTAAAGAAAACAGAGAATACGAGAAATCCTACGAAGTCGAATAGGAACTCAGACCAATACTGCGAAACATGGTCATACTTCTTAAGCCCAAAAATAAATCGGATGAAAAGGTTTTGTAGACGTTCCAACTTATTCAACTGCTCCTCTGTGGCATTGAGATAGCATACATCAGCGTAATCGAGTAAAGGCTGTAAAAGAGATTGGGAAAGAGCAATTTTAGTTGACCTAGGTAAGAAGTCTAGGAAGAATTTTATTTTATGATGTGATATAAATTCCTGATTTATAAATTATTTCCACATATTTCTTATGAAAATTTATATTTTTGCAAATCTTGTGAGGAACAAAAGTAAATAAAGGTTAGTAACCTTTCGTATTAATATTTATCGTTACAAAAAGGTAGATGTTTATTTCTTCATTTACTGGTGCCCCAAAAACGACTGAACCGGTTTCAATGAAATTTGGGATGGATTGAACGAAACCGCGATATCCACATGGACATAGGTATTTGGACTAAATTAATTTGAAATTAAATAAACTTAAAATAAAACGTACTGTTTTAATTTTAAGAATATATACATTTGTAATTATTGATTATATTTTTATTGTAAAATAATTGCTTGTGCAAATATTTGTTTAGTTCAATTTTATGATATCCGTACTAATATTATAAATGTGAACGATGAGTAACGCTGTCTGTCTGTTTGTTACGCTGAACGGATTTCATTGAAATTTGGTATGGTGATACATAGTAACCAAGAATAGGTTTTATGCTACATTATAATGAATTTTAACCCCACTTCTCTTAAATGAGGGTTGGAAGTTTGTATGGAACGTTCCGCAATTGAAGTAGAACGCTAAAATTTTGTATGCGGTTTATTTTTCATAAAAGAAAAATACAACATTTTTTTCCCTTCGACAAAAAATGGATATACAAACTAAGATTATCATCATTATAACATCGGAATAGAAAGAAGCCTATGTGAGAAAGGTCTCAGCCTCTAGACTAAATTTGATCAAAATTGGTTCAGAAGTTAAGGCGTAAAATAATCGCCTTTATAATATTAAGAAGAAGGGATTACTACGTAAGTATATTAAAATAAAACCTACGGTTTTAACTGATTAAAAATTTCGTGCGCTAAAAAAAGGCAGGCATTTTCTAAGCATTCATTTTCTAAGATTTCACCTGGTAAAGTCTAATAATTGTTAAACATACGGTATAAAATTAAACATTAAAATTACTAAATTCGATTGTGACTATTTGACTTAGTTTCGAATTTATCTCCATCCATTTTTTTGTCTCATCTCTTTCAGTAATAAAAACCGAATTATTCAATTAAAACGGAACGGACGGTTTTGTGTAAAGCACTATTAAATTTGAGCTGGTATCATTAATTTAGAGTTTGACATTAGGGATTGTCAAATTACTCCACGGGTATAAAAAACAGGCTATAACACTTTAATATCAATTAGATTGGTTAGTATTTTAAAAGAGTTGTTCGAATACTCCCATGAAAGAAATAAATATTTTAGATTTTCTATTGTTAAAAGGTTTAATATGAGTTAATTAATAGAACATTTTGTTCATTAAGGTAATAAAATAAGTCTTTGTGATGGTTCAACATGTGGATAGATATACTGTCCGGTTAGTTACTCAATATAAGGGTGAAGCTGGCACAAAAAATTTAGCAGAAAAAATACTTGGTCCCATATCCATTTGTGAAAAAACAGCACTCCGCCACACTGTGCACTGGGTTTCAGCTGCACCTCATATTTAAATAGTTTTTTTATAAGTAATTTCTTTTATTGTTATATGTATTATTGATTAGATTTTTGTATTAAATATCAATAGTTTTGCCTCATTTTTAGGGGACGTACTTTAAATCACTAGTGTTTTCGTATTTTAAAAAAAATGCCAATGTTTTTGATTTCACCCTTTATTTAAAGTGAAAATACCCCGTCAGCATACAGCTTTACTCAAAGTGCAAGTTTGTATGTGCACTGTGAGAGAGAGTTACATGGTCTTGCACCTGTTTTGAAAGTTAATGTCTCAGTGGTCCAATAGAATATGAATTGCTTAATGTTGCATGTAATAATGTATTACACAAGATTAGTGCAGTATTGATGGTGACTATAAATTAAATTTAAAAATAACTGGCATGAACTGGAATAAATGAAAGCATATCCCTGGTCATTGTGTTTTTTCTGCCAGTTTTAGCCCCATTTTTTTGGGATCAAGTATTTTTTTTATACCTGGCCTCTAATTTTTTCTGTCAGTATTTTTCTTCCAGTTTTAGCCTTGTGTATGATACATGATACCTATAATAACATAACTATTATTACTAAAATGTTAATGTCTTTCTGATCAATGCAGTATTTATTTGTCATTTCATTGTAAGCAATTATTGCTTTGATAAAAACAGTAAAGAAAGGAACTTTAATTATAAATTGTATGTCATCAGATTTCAAACAACCTGAATAATTTCATTATGTCTAATGATGATGATGACTCATATGATGTCATTTATAGACTGTGTCATAATAGCAAATATGTAAATATTTGTATTGGATGGACTAGTAGGAAGTATTGAAGATAGACACATAACAAATATTCTAATAATAATCTGGAGTCTAGCTAGCCAATGTACAAACAATTATTCATTTATTAAGTTTATGATTGCGTTAGTGCGCGCGCAGCGAGCTTTGATAAATGTTATGCACTTTAACATTGACACAGTTAAACATTTAACAGTCCACACCAGTTCAGCAACATCAGCAGTGGGCATATAAGGCTGTAATGATGATGATGATTCTATGTCCGACAATTGCGATAGTTGATTTACTTGCGAAAAGGCGCCAAACTATGGAGACCCCACATCTTATCTTATTCATCATCATCAGCTCATTAAACGTCCCCACCAAGCGGCACGAGCCTACCCGTTAAGGTTGTATAGGCCTTAGTCGTCCATGCGGACCCAGTGTGGATTGGCCGACTTCACGCATAACCCTTGGATCTCTGCAGGCGTGCGCAGGTTTCCTCACAATGTTTTACTTCGCCGTAAGAGCGTGGATAAACGCACATATACCTAACCCCGAAAATTTGAAAACACATTGTACGTGGCGGGATTTGAACCTGCACCCTCCAGATTGGAAGGCAACAGTCTACCTACACCAATGAGCCACTGACGCCACTTTTCTCCGACTTATATTGTTGTATAATTTACTAGGTGGTAGACTCGATACTGAGTAGTCTAGGTTGGTATCATCGCGGTGCCAGACATCGTCCCGTGACATAAGAGTGCTATGCACTTTTGTGTTTCGGGATGAGAGCATTGTATCTAGTGAAATTACCGTATATAGTATAAGAGACCTAACATCTGTTGTCTCGGGTAACGGGCGCAGTGCGGCATTGATGGACAATAGCTGTTTATCAGTCATTGGTCTCCTTCAACGCCGCTCGGTCATGGTCAGGTGTATCACTTACCATCAGGCGACCGTCCTGTTCACTGTAACATAAAGTAATGTTTTTTTTCTAGAGCTTAGCAACAGCAGTGGTGCAATTGTTTACGACTGAAGGTCCAGCACATTCAGAATGGAAGAAGAAGGATACTGGGGTGCTATGTCTGATCAAAGACAATGCGAAACGGTCGTATTTCTTCCGGATCTACTGTCTGTACCGGAAGAGCATGATATGGGAACATGAGGTGTATATGCAGATAGAATATAAGAGTCCAAGACCTTATTTGCACACATTTGAAGCTGAGGTAAGAATGATGAATTATATACAGAATAAACATCTCCTATTACTGTAACTGATATATAACTAACACTAATAATAGAATTCACTAGGTGGTAGACACGGTACTGAGTCATTTAGGTAGGTACCGTCCCGTAAAATAAGATTGATTTGCACCTCTGTTTCGGGATTATGGCAAAGTAGCTGGGTATAAGAAACCTAACATCTATCGTCTAATGCGACGAGCGCAGGGCAGTGTTGACGGAAAATCACAACTTTTATTTTTTATTTCCTTCAAAACTGCATCTGTCAAGGCCAGGCCATTTTATACCAGATGAGCGATCTGACCGTCCCGTTCACTTCATGTCATTAAAAAATCTTCACTGCGAGGCTAAGGTCTTCCCTATTAACTCTTAAGTTTTACAGGCCTGTGTAGTTTAAATTAAAGATTTAAAAAAATCTGACGAATAAAGGTTGCTGTACAATAGACGAAAATTATCGGATAAAGATGTGTGGTCTTGCACATAGTGTTCAGTTACAAAATCTAATGAATTATTGTAAAGTTACGTGTAGGTATATGACGAAACTGCAACCAAAGATACAAGATATAAATACAAAATATAAAAAGTTTAAAAGTGACTATCGAGTTTCTTGACGGCTCTTCTCGGAGATCCTATTTATTCCAAACCGTGGTAGAGTCATAAAAATAATAACAACGTTTGCCGATGCAAAAGTACCTGTAAAAGATTTATTTCTATAAACATATTTTGATATTGAATTTGACTCTCACTAATCAGGTTGAATATTGGCAAGTCGCGAGAGTCTCGTTTACTATCATTTATTTATCACACTTCAAACTCAATAATATTAAAAAGGTGGAATTGAGTGAGGCTGAAGCGATTTTAATAAAATTAAGCGTGAAGTTTGCTGACACCCTGGATTAACACATAGGTTAAGTTTTACTGCGGTAAAATATACCGCAGGTAACACTGCGGGGCGTCAATAATTATGTTGTATGAGACATCAGATTTCAAACCTAAAGTAACGAGAATTAACACCAAATTCATAGAAATGTTTCCAGAAACTTTATGAAAGTGGTGAAATTCCGTTACTACTTTTTCCTATGTTTTTATCATACTCGACGTCGTTACAGGGTAGAGGTCAGTCAAACCAGTTATAAATTGTACTTAGACAAGTAGTTCACTTGTCATCTAAAAAAGGACGGATGGCGTTTTAAAACTAAATCGTCATCTTTGCGAATAGCATCTGACAACATCTGAATTTGTGTAATAACTTTTTATAATTAAAAAACTGATAATTTTATTAAAGAAATAATTTTTCAAATGTAATTTAGCATTGGTACAGAGTAATTGGAGTAGAATATGATAGTTTGCGACTGAGCCCATCTAGGTAATTTATTAGTTGTTTGCCTAAATGAGCGCTATTAGGGAAACCTTATAAGAAAAGATAGGTGTGGCGCTAGTTATGCAGTGATTGATTGATGATTATATATAATCCCTCCATATCATACTTAAGATCAGATTAAGCAAAAATTAATAAATCAATAAATGCCCACTCTTATCTGTACGTTTTCTAATTAATAACGCCTCAATTTGCCTCGTCATTAATGTCATAATGCTAATGAGTTGGATGATTAATTTAACCTACGACAGAAACTTTGCACTAGAACCTTTTGCATGCTGCTTTTGTTTCTTAATGTTGTATGTGGATGAAAAAATAAAAGAAAGACAGATCAATAAATATTAAAAAAAACAAAAAGGGCTCAACCTGATTACTGATCTTAGCCGCAGATGGCTTTTACAGCGTCACCGGGCTATAAGCAATCGCACAGGGCTCTCACCCTTGAGTATTTACATAGGGTTCTATGCCCTAAAGGCGTAACTGAGCGGTACTCGAATTTTAACTCAGGGCGTTACGGAGAGAGCTAGGTGCAGGTAGTATACATAAATAAGGCTCACCGATGTACTTTTATAAGTGTGGGAAGTGCTATTGACCAATCGGCATACTCTACGCGCAGCGCGTCTTATTTCTGTGCCGGTATTGGTCGGTCGCCGGTTCATAATAAGTTAGTTAGCCGTGCAAGTGAGACGGATAACTGGTGCATTACACATTGTACCTTAACACTATACACCATAAGTCTGGGTTAGTTTGAATCGTTCCATTGGCAATAATTTGTTCGTTGTCTGCATAGCCGAAGACTTACGACGCGACTAGTAAAGTGTGTTCAGTAACCTTATTTAAGGTTGGGTTAAAAACGTAATTAAGCAAGTACCTTATTATTACCTTTAATCTTACTTTTATTTTAATAAGTTACTATAATAAACATTTATTTACAGGAATATATGACGGCATTCAATTTTGCAAACGAAGATGAAGCAAGGGTCCTTAGGAATATTCTCATTGAGAAGATTGAGCTACGGAAGCAGCGGAGAGAAGGTGAGTGGTCATAATCACAGATTTCCCAATATAGGAGATGGGGCAAGCCGCGTTTTTAAGTGCGACAAATGTAAGCTCAACGAGCATACACTGGCTGCTAGTTTACGCTCTGTGAGACTAGTCAAGACGCACGAATATTAGAAGAAATTACCGTTTTTACCCAAAATGCCATCCTGTGCAATTGTAACATGCCATCATCGCAATGAATCAGTAAATTTTCCAAGAAATATAATAACTTTTCACAGGTAAGAACCGAAAAGAAATTGCGACACTGGGACTGCCTATAAACTTGGCGGCTTGTCCAGTCTAATTGTATATTCGGATGTCTGTGGGTCATAATAATCTTTGATATTTTATTTTTAATATTCTTGTGGTTCAGTGTTAGTTGCTATGCTCTACGAAACGGCTTTAAGATTTTGATGAATTAATATATTGAAATTTTATTTTTAGTGGAGAAACGATTTAAAAATACATACATCCTAGATCCTACCTAAATTATCCAACTCACATTTTTTTAAATATTTATGCTGTTGTTAAAAGCCAATTTTTTTACTATTCCATAAATCTAAATTAATATAAAAGCGAAACATTGTTGTCGGGCCAACTTAATTACAAGTACGTATACATAGTTCTCATCGCACCGACTTATGTTACTCAACTGATAAAATATATTCCACAACTGCTTTGCGAAAAAAGATATGACTGTGAAATAATGGCCCCAAGCTCTTTTGTCTATGTTCGTTATGAGGAAAATTATTGCGTAATCAGATAGAATGTAACCGGACATTTCGTAAGTTCTTTTACCTTTTAAGAATTTATTGACTGTTGTTTTAACCTTCTGAATGCCAATGACGCTTTAAGGCGCCAGACACAATAGATTTTCTATTAGTTTGGATTCCCGGCGTTCAATTTAGTTTTTTTGCTAGTGTTAATTTTTTTTTCTCTTTTCTCGCCGCACCATTTTGTCTTTCTCTGCATATCCAAAGGTTAGCTGGTAGAGAATGCCACATGGCATTAAGTTCTCCTTTGTACATAATTTATGTGTGCAATAAAGATTTAAAAAATGGGTTAAAGATTGACCTCACGGAAAGAGTTACAATTTAGTAGTATTTGTCAGTGCGTGGCATTATATCATTATAGTCAAAGTCCGGTTAAGAAAAGTTGCTCATTCAAAATCTACAGATAAACCAGAAATACCATTTTATCCGCCCTTTCAAAAGTTTCTTCTGCTTCGCGTAGTTAACACTTCGGACATCATTTTCCTAGAATTTGGACACAGCTATAGCGTTATGCGACGCTACCTTTAGGTCCTCATACAGCATTTGAAATACAGAGGACACAAAAGTTTTTAATATTTTTCGTAGCCTCCTCTAGCTCATGCATGGATTGGGTCTCGGAGTGGGACTCGAACCTCGGCTTAGGGCGTTGCGGGGAGGGCTAGGTAAGCTAGTATATGAATAGGGTGAAAATTTAACTGTACGATAGTTGACAGATCGAATTATCCACTAGCGCATCGCGCTTGAGCATTAAACTCTGACACCAGAGTTAGTCGGATGGTTCTTATTAGGCACTTGATAGGCAAAAATGATAAAAAATACAGATTATAATATTTCATCATCAGCTCATTAAACGTCCCCACCGAGGGGCACGAGCCTACCGGTACAGGGTGATTAGGCCTTAGTCGTCCACGCGGGCCCAGTGCGGATTGGACGACTTCACACACAACCTTCGAATCTCTTTGCAGGTGTGCATGAAGGTTTCCTCACGATGTTTTCCTACACCGTAAGAGCATCGGATAACGTACATATATTTTCGAAAATTTGAAAACACATTCGTACGTGTCAGGATTTGAACCTCAGCCCTCCCGGCGGGAAGGCGACAGTCCACACCATTGAGCCACCGATGCTCTATATTATTATTTATTACATATTAATAGGTAACCTACGTAGATAAATACGCTTTGAGTTTTATATTTTGTAATTGTTTTTTAGAATTATCAAGTTTACGCATTTTATTTTTTAATTGCTATAAAGCGATTTGTTGTAAAGCTCTTATAGACAAGGAATTTGAGTTGCCGCTCCAATATCGAATATTGCCATCGAATTTTAATCTTGTCTCAATAAGGAAGCCAAAACCAGTTCGCTGACATGATGATGCAATGATGTTAAATTTTATTCCATTTTTAAGTATTAATTTATACGAGTCTGCGATGACATCCATTGTGAAATGAAAGCGAATCGATAAAACTGCCTTAAAATATATCTCGTATGGGTCAATGACCGATGGAACACAGGTGACCTTGTATCTGTTATTTAGTTATATATTAATTAACGTCATTTGTATTATCGGATACTAGTATTAGAAATTATACGACTATACGTGAAGACATGCAGACGAATGTGTGACATCAATCTGAGGTAAGCTCAAAATACGCTCCGCCGATCTAGCCTACCCGTGACTAGTGTTTTTTAAGTATTTTTATTATGCGCTTGTTTCTTAAATGTTTATTTTATGGAGCATAGGTGCACAAAAAAATTAACGAAATAATATAAAAGGATATTGTTTCACAGGCACCGGTTATTTGCCGGTATCGGAAGGTTACTTCCTCCTCACTAATATCTGTAGTCCGGTTTTCTTTACCTGCCCTCTCCTTCTACCAATGAACGATAAGACCTACCTATACGTCAAAATTTGATACCTCAATAGCCTAGGACGTGATAAATTATGTTATAGTAGGACGTATCAGGCTAAAACGATGGTGATATTTACGGTATACCGGGTAATTTTTGAATCATTGGCATCCATTCGACTTAAACCTTCCCTCGAACATAATACCGTATAGATTTATCATAAAAGTTTAACAATATAAATGATAAATAATTATATTATTGCTTTGCATTGAGCAATTCGATGGTTTATTATAGCTCGTACTTACATCATCCAGTGCGCCTGCACCGCCTACTACCACACGCGCGCAGTGCCTTACGCTCAGTCCATATTAAATTGAAAATTTATTTTTGCCAATTTTTTATTGTAATATGTATTATTGATCAATCGCAAAATGTTTTACATGATTTTTAAGGTTAAAAAATATTTGATTTTTGTATCAATAGATTCGCCTCATATTTCAATAATCACGAGTAGGTTCTTATTTCAAAAAATTGTCAGTGTTCTCGATAACACCCTGTATACATTTTATTAGTGAGTGGCTTTGATTTATCGACCAATTGACCTTAAAGTAGGGCGTCACTAAGTGATTGGGGCGTATTATATAGTCCAAAGGTCTGCTAATATAATTAATATGAGGAACAGCCGTTAGTCGTGCAATCGGGTGATGACACCGCGATGTTTCGTTTTCGCTCGGTACACGCAATATTTTGTAAACAACACGGCACAAGCCACCGGGTGATGTATTTGCGGTAATTAACATGCGTGTTTATTACAATGATATTATGTATATATAAAGGTAGATACTTCACCCGTGCCTCAAAAACGAAAATAAATAAAAGTATTTTTTAAATAATTTACGAGTAAAGATGAGGTTTATTTCTCTAGCTGACTAAATATTATCTGTGCTTAAACCTACTTGCATACGAATGTTTGTACTGCAAGGGGATCGAATCCGAAACCCTCTGTGCTATCTGACATCTCGACTACTACTACATGGGGCTTCCCAAACCGATATTTCGCCTATTACACCACATGAGTCGCTCCAACGATGATGGTCACTCAATTTGATGATTTGCCTTACAATCAAGTTGATCAATACAATGTAGCTAAATCCCTAAATAAACAAATTACCCTTAAAAAACAATCAAAAGGCGAGAGAGAATGAGTATTTTCATGTTGAAGTCCTGGAATGGAGGCCGCTTTTCTTACAAGCATAGTGTATTATGCCTTCCGGCCCGACGAATTGTAGACTTGCTAAAGGTCGCTGGTGGAGGCTGATGAGGAAAGAGAGCACCGGGATATCTGACATATAATGGGGAGACCTTTGCCTTGCAGTGAAGTGCGATAGTTTGAAGTTAGATGTGGAGCATGCTCTTTTGTTGTCAGCTTCATCACTCAATCAGGTGATTTATTTATTTGTTTTATTTTAATTATAACAAATTGGCTCTTGTATAAATATCTAAGGAATGCTTTCTGTATTTTCTCAATGACTAACGTGTAAGAAACCTCGTGGGGACTCCACACACAAGCTGCCTCCAGCTGCCTCCACTTTACTTCGTACTAATGCGCCAAAAAAGAGGCTTTATTACATGTACATTCCTGAAGTCACGAGAATTTCGAAGTATAAAGCCTAACCGTTTGAAGGACTCGTGATATGCTGCTTATTCGTAAAGGCAAAGGGCTGATAAAAATACGCACACGTGCCGACGAGAATAGTCACCCTCATGTCTTTATGGGTACATAAAAGGTTAACTTATACGGTGGATTACCCATAGGGGTCAAAATGATCTCGTGCGAATGATTTGGGGTTATTTAGAGCAGCCAGGGTAGTTGAGTTTATGTCTAACGGTACACTTATAAAAGGCGGTTATTATACTTGTATTTTTAAATTAGTAGGTTTAATATTCTTTTTACTTACTGAAACTGCCTCGGTGGTTTAGCGGTCTGGGCGTCGAGTTTGGATCGCGTGTGAATCCCACGGTGAGGCACTTAATGCCTTTTTTCTCCAGTATAGTAATTAGTTAGGGCTGGACGTACGGACAGAGTGATATCTAATTTAAGAAACAATCATAATAAGAAAACGGTTTATTAATCATAATAATAAAAACTGGCCGAATTTTGGTCATGCTGTCAGCAAACCTCCGTCTGTATTTTTATACATCCATGAGTTTGGGTATTATATTCCTTTTGAGTCAATACGTCTTAATAAATATATAAGGACGATGACGCGACCGATATTGTGCCTCTTAAGTCTGATATGGGTGGGGGAGTGTGATAGTGGAAACTAGTCCCCAAGCCAACTTCAGCAGACTGTGTGTTAGGTACCAAATCTAGAATTTATATAATAGATTAAAACTCACTTAAAAGATAAAACTAACTAACTCGATGCACAACCACGAAGAAACGTCAACCAATAAATGTCCGAGCCGCTCTATACATTCATATAGTTATTCTGATATCTATAACATTAATTTAATCATTTAAATTTTAACGTTAACCCGTCACTGAAAGGGTACAAAATCAAAAAAGCACGATCAGACTACTACGTAATTATGTCTTGTCACAAGTGAAACAGAATGAAAATTCTATCCAACTGACGCGATGGGCAGAGTTTTGCCGCGTTCACTTTTAGAGTGAGATTTTGCATTTTAAAGTTACAGTCCGAGAGCCGGCCTTATAAAGTCAAGGGTGTCGACCCTGTTCTATGGTTTTTCAGATTATATTCAAAATTGTTCATGTGTCTGTTCTTTTTTTCGAACTGACTACTGCTTTTGGCCGCAGATGGCCTTTACAGCTTCACCGGGCAATTGGCAAGCGCAGATAGCTCTCAGCCTTTAAATTCATGTATCTGATCCATAGGACTTTGATACGACCGGCTCTCCGACTTTATTGTTTATGTAAGCAATTAACAGTAGCATTTATCCGCCACGCAATTATTATTTTTCCAAGTCGCCTGGGAAAGTGAATGTAAACGTCGAATAAAAAGTTAAGATTCTTATTTCGTTTAGCAAACGAACGTTTGACCATAAACAACGCAAGTATAAACGCAGACATAACGAGCCGATTAACCTTATTTAATTTGCCACACCTAAATATATCTGTGTCGATCTGTTCTAGACACGGGTAACGAAATGCGGCATTACAATGTTTTATTTTTTATATCTGATGGGCTTACTCTTGAGCACAGACTATCCTATGGGAAGAGACGTGCTCTAAGATGGAGCGAGCTTGCCCAGAAAAAGCCTATCACTCGTTTTTTGAATGCCACGTTGAATGAATGTAGAAATGAATGTTTAGGTTAGACACGGTCACGCTATCTTTTTGATATTCGTAGGCTTTTATTTTGTGATTTAATTAAAATTACCGAATGAGACAACAAGATTCTAAGTTTTTGGTATCTTTTATTAGAAATAATAAAATATGGATCGCACATTCTAAAACTGGGTTGAATTTATTTTCCATACCAACTTCGCAGTTTTCTTTTATTCTTACTTGCTTTATACGAATAAGTGTTTCATTAATGAAAATGATGCGAAGGAGCGAAGATTCAGTGGCGTAGCGGGTTGTGCGTGAAGTCGGCCAATTCGCACTGGGCCCGCGTGGACGACCAAAGCCTATTTACCTTTTACGGGTAGACTCATCAAGTCGATGAAAAAATATCATCGGTTTGATGAATTAACTCAAAATATTTACTTCCGTTCGAGAACCTCTTGGTTATGAATACATGTCTTTTTTCGCTTAACTCAACTTTTAACACAATTCATAAATTAATTAATTAAAGCAAAATATTAGATAATTTGCGATCAATCCACTTTGCAGGCTGTCTATTCATAACCTAAGTCTATGTAGATTCGTATGTAAAAGTAGGACTTTTGGGTGTTTTGTTTTAGTCTCATGGGAAGTGAATTCCCAGTAGTCCGTTTGGTACGATTACGCGGTAAGACTACAAGGAATACCCCTGATCAGTTCTAAGTCTCAATCAATGCCGCTCTGTCATGGTTAGCCGTATCACCTACCGTCAACTGAGCACCCTGGCCGTCTTGTAAACTTTGTAAAATGGAAAAAAAAATAAGCTGAGTAGATACCCGCCTAGTGCCAAACACATCACAAAACGAAAGGGACGTTGCCTCGGCCGAGGACCATCCACACTAACCGAGCTGATTCGCGCGGCAAATGCCTTGCGAGGCTGCTCGCTCTGTGGGGACCTGCTTCTGAATAAATGGTTTATTATTAGTGCTATAATATTTGTATAATTTGTGTTCAGAGCGCCGACAGCGATCGGTGTTGGCGACGCGTGCTAACAGCGGCTCTTCATACGCGAGTGGGCACAGCGCGAGACACAATGGGGTAGCTCAGCCGCCACCACCCGCGCCAGCGCCGGCGCCCGCGCCCATGCCGAAAACCAACCTTGGAGGTAAGTGATGATGACATGCTTTTACCTTAAATAGCTTAGATCAAAAATCAACTAACCAGATCCACAATCACGTAGCAACGTCATCCAAAATATGTCTGAGCTCCATGACGCATATAGTAATTGCTATATTTAGAACGTAAAATTTGAATTTTGACCTTAACGCGTCATAGAATAAGTACAAAATAAAAAGCACGAGCACACTACTATGTCAGTATGACATGTAGCGAGCGACGTGATTATGAATGAAAATTCTGACGCGATGGGAACACTTTTGCCGCGGACACATTTTGAGTTAGATTGTGGCTCTAAGTTAAATAGTGATATATTTGTGATAAGACCGCGTCTTAGCAACCGTAGCGTTGAACTCCTCCCTGCCTGATGGATCGACGACTTGCAAGGCGCAGGCTGGATGAGAAGGCGTAATTAATGGCGCAAAATAGGGCAGAACTAAGCAGTGGACTGTGATAGATTGAGGAGGTTAATGATGATTAAACGCTTATTTTCCTTTAATAGCGATGTTGACGCAAGTTTCTGATGACCGCTGGAGCAGATGTGTTATGTGTGAAGAAAGAAAGAAAGTTCATTTTATTTATTGGCTTATTGGGTGTCAGTTATTTTTGTGTTTAAAATTCAACTGCAATAGAGCAATGTTTGGCAACATTGGAAACAGACAATTCATGCCGCATCCCGCGCAGCTCGCTCTTATGTCAAAGACTAACCTCTGAGATGAGTGATGACTTACAGACATACACTTCTTTTTCTGGTGGAGGCTAGATGAGCAGTGGCGGGGCAAAACCTAAGTTTGATGTGGGCAAGATATATTTGGCGAGGCCTCCTGATGGTCGACGCAAGAGTATGGATTTTATTGCGCTATAAAAAAATTGATACTCAAATTTTTATTGTTAGTTAGTATTGCAGAACTTGCTAGCCTGTTTTTTTTAGTTTCTGTTGCTAGAGTAGATTAGTTTTATATCTACGAAATTTTCGTTTGCGGGCCTTCTAGGCCACGCAAGTCCCTTGACCGTGAGGCCGAAGGCGGTAGCCCACGTCTCATCCCCATCTGTTAATAAGAAAAGCGAAGGACTGGGTACTGTCGCAAAATATGAGAGAGACCTATGTCCAGCAGTAGACTGTAACACGTTGACATTAAGATATATTTATACTAGAATTATATTTATATTTTGTTTCCAGGCGTGGTTACTCACTGAAGTCTTCAGGCAAAAGAAACCGACTAGGAAATTGACCAAAGCGGACATCGGTGCCCCGCAAGACTTCAAGCACGTGTCGCACGTCGGCTGGGATGCGAACAATGGTTTGTGATGACGCCATATTGTTTAGGACGAATTGATAAACGTATATTATTGTTTGTATGCGATTGTCTCTAAAATAGAAATGCTAAGATATTACGCTCATGTTGATTTATTTTCTGTTGTAATGTTATGACTTATGATGAGCGTCGGTGGCTTATTGGTGTTAACTGCTGCCTGCCGATCTGGAGGCTTCCATTCCTTTGGGTAATCGAACTTCACCGGTCTGAATTCTTGGTTCTTTTGCCTGAGATTTTCATGGTCTTTTGCATCGTTTCGGTTAATTTTTGCAAGAACACTTGCAGCATTTCTGTATTTCTGTTGATCTGTTTTAGTATTTCTTTAGTGACGTGTTCATTTTGGTGTATTTCGTTGAATATTTCATTTTTTCCGGCTCCACAATTGTAGGTTTTGTGTTATTTAGGTATAGGTTGTAGTCGGTGAAGTCTTCAATTTGAATAATGATGACAATAGCTTGCTGACGTCTTCCTTGTTGAGCTGGGAATCTGGCATCGATATTGGTTCTTCTGTTGTTTCGAAATAACTCAAGCTGTTGTGGTTTCATATTCCGCCAATGTCGTTTCGAATTTTCGAAATTATATGTACATTTACCCGACGCTCTTACGGTGAAGGAAAACATCGTGAGGAAACATGCGCACGCCTGCTATTCAAAGGTTGTGCGTGAATTCGGCCAAATCACACTGGGCCCGCGTGGACGACTAAGGCCTATTTACCTTATACGGGTAGGTTCATCAAATCGATGAAAAAATATCATCGGTTTGATGAATGAACAGAAAATATTTATTTAATATAGTCTTTTTACTTTCTTTTACAAAATTGTATTTTTCGCTCAACTCAACTTTTGACACAATTGATAAATTAATTATATAAAGAGAAATATTGGATAATTTGCTATCAAATCCACTTTGTAGGTTGTCTATCAATAACCTTATTATGTAGATTCGTATGTAAAAGTAGGACTTTTGGGGGTTTTGTTTTACCCGTAAGTCTACTGGTCACAAAAAATCTCAATAGTCTTACCAGTAAGTCTATTGGGAAAGTAAATTTCCAGTGGATTGGTAAGACTAAGTCCGATTGGTAAGACTACAGGGAAACCCATAACGACAAAGTCTAATATTGTCCGGTGAAGCTGTAAAGGCCATCTGCGGCAAACAGCAGTAGTCAGTTCGAAAAAAAAAAGATAAACAAAGACTAATGTTAAATACTTTGCAGGCTTTGACGTAGAGAACCTGCCCAAGGAGGAGATGCGCACGTTCCTGTCGAAGGCAGGCGTGTCCGAGACCCAGCTGGAGGACCACGCCACCAGGCAGTTTATATACGACTTTATACTCACGCATGGAGGCGTCGACGCCGTTAAGGAAGAACTCCACGAAACACATAAGCCTAGTAAAGGTGAGTGTTTTAGGGTTACGAAACTAAATGGTAAAGAATGGAGTAATTCTATAAGAAGAAAGAAAGAAATAAAATACATTTATTTAACAAATTATTAAAGATAAAATACATTTATATAAGAAATTTATTTATAGTACAAAATAATTAAAATCGGACATAAAAGAAACTAAAACAAATATGAACAAAAAAAACAATGTGAATAATAATGTATATTTAATATAATATAGATGTATCACCTGATGACCTGGTTAAAGGGGCAGGTAGCAGATGGATGTCAACTGCAAAGAATCGGTACGCGTGGAAATCATTAGGGGAGGCCTTCGTTTAGCAGTGAACTTTCTAGGTTGTAATGATAATGATGAGATGTATTAGTATGTAAGGCTATGTGTATTTTTCATGATTTCCATTATTGTGCTCTTACAGGGTTTATGCGTTATGTAACTAATCAAATTTATAAGAACTTGTAACCGCATGTAATGATAAATAAATAAAAGGAATTTTTAAAAAACAATAAACTATTTAATCATCATCAGTGGCGTGCATAGAGATTATGAGTAGGGTATGCAAAGTGAGTGACACTTAATCGCAAAAACAATTAGTAACTTTTTGTCAAATTTAGTGCTGTTCAGTTGATGACAACAGATCGCCTATGGTTTCGAATCTGAAGAGGCTAATACTAACAAATATAACACTAAATAATATTTTAATCTAGATGTAAGTTAACATATACCATGTATGTTTGTCAGGGCTGTCGAGTGTGGCCCCGGCCCCGGCGGCGCCGCCGGTCCCGGCGCGCAGTCCCGCGCCCACCCATCCGCCCGCGCCCCGTACGTACATTGCTTTACCGCCATGCTAATGCTAATTTAATTTAATTATTAAGGAAACAAACAGCTTTCTTATAGTTCATTGTTAATAATAATCTCTTAATTAGAACTTTAAAATAAAAGTGGCCTATGTTTTTCCTTATTGCATCAGCTACCTGCCAAAAAAACACCCGTCCAAATCCATCCAGCCGTTTCAGAGATAACCCGGAACAAACAGAGAGACAATTTTTTTTAAAAATGTTGTCTTTGTGTATGTACCGTTTATATATTTATATGCCTGAAGAAAAAAATGGTATTTTAATGTTACGAACAGATATTCCATTTTTTTTATATATACGATTGACATCAAATAAAATATTGTTTGTTACGGTGAAGGAAAACATCGTGAGAAAACCTGCGCCTGCGAAGAGATTGAAAGGTTGTGCGTGAAGTCGTCCAACCCGCACTGGGCCCGCGTGGACGATTAAGGCCTAATCACCGTATACGGTAGGCTCGTGCCCCTCGGTGGGGACGTTCAATGAGCTGATGATGATGGTTTGTTTTTGATTCCCAGCGTCCCGGGCGCCGCCCCCGCCCCCGGCGCGCGGCGCCCCGCCCGCGGCGCCGCCCCCGCCGAGGAACCCGCCGCCGCGGCCGCCGCACCGTGAGTACACTTCGAATATTATACCTTTTTAGGGTTCCGTACACAAACAATAAATAAATAAATATCCACTGACATTCACACAGCGCCATCTAGCCCCAAGTTAAGCGTGAAGCCTGTAGTATGGGTACTAAACAACGGGTAAACATACATAAAAAATGTATATACATTTTTTTTGGAAATACATTGATATTATACTCGTACATAGAAAAACACCCAGATCATTACAAACAGACAGTTCATGCACACAAATGTTTGTACTGCCCGGGGATGGAACCCGGAACCCTTGGTATAGCAGTCGACGTCTCAACCGCAACACCTAATGAATCGTCAAATAAACATGGAACCTTAATAGATTCGTACATTTTTGACTCATCAAAACCACACGTGTGGGCTATCAATGTATATGTCTTTAAAATGAGATTGGGGTTTCTAATATTATTTTTTACATTGAATAAATCGCGCGAGAGACACTTCCAAAGTGTACAAAGTGCTTCCCTCCTCTTTTTTCTTAAATATGAGATTGATAAAATTTAAATATACGATGTATACCATAAAAACTATCGACGAAATTCAATTTGAACGACATTTAGTCAGTAGGTTTTTTATACGTCATAAATGGTGAAGGACCGGATATCTGGCTCAAAATGGGGAGACCTATGTCCAGCAGTGGACTGCGATAGGTTGAATAGGATGGGAAATGGTGAAATGAAATGAAAACTAATTTAAATGAAAAAGTTTGGACGGCAGTGTGATTACTATTCATCATCATCAGCTCATTAAACGTCCCCCCCGGGGGGCACGAGCCTACCCGTATAGGGTGATTAGGCCTTAGTCGTCCACGCGAGCCCAGTGCGGATTGGACGACTTCACACACAACCTTCGAATCCCTTCGCAGGCGTGCAAAGGTTTCCTCACGATGTTTTCCTTCACCGTAAGAGCGTCGGATAACGTACATATAATTTCGAAAATCCGAAATTACATTGGTACGTGTAGGGATTTGAACCTCAGCCCTCCCGGTAGGAGGGCGACAGTTCACACCATTAAGCCACCGACGCTCTTTGATTACTATTATCTGATACTAAATCTATAGTAGATGCTTAATTAAGTGCTTAATAATTATTGTATATTATGTTACTCGCTGCTACGGAACCTAACGAGCAAATGGTTCATATGGTGGTAAACAACACCGCCGTCCATGTTCATTTGTAATATCAGAGGGCACTGAAACAAGTAACCAGCCCTTTAAACGCGAATATACTTTTTTTAAGGATGTTAGGTACTACTGAGGAAATGTCACTAGCAGCAATTTATTGCAATATTTTGTCGTCCATGGTAAGAAATTACAATAAAAATGTATCAATTTTAGAGGATTTCCAGTCATTTAAGTGATGAGTATGAAATTTTAAGTTGAGACACCACAGTTAATATTTGTTTGAAAAATATAGAACAGTATATCGCGGGTAGTTTTCGTACATTGAAAATGAAAAGTTTATTCAGTTTAGGTCCTTACAGAACACTTATGAATGTTTGACATATATTGCTGAAGCTGCGATATATTGAGTCGGTATGTGCATTGTCCGCAGCGGCGCCGACAGCAGCGCCCCGTCGGCCCCTCCCCGCCCCGCCCCCGCCCCGGCGCCGGCGCCCCGCCCCGCCCCCGCCGCCCCCGCCACGCACGCCCCGCCCCGCCGCCCGCCCCACCCACCGCGCCCGCCACACGCCCAGCCCCCCGCCCAGGACCCACGGCGCGGCGCTCATGGAGAGCATACGCAGCGGGAACAAGAACCTTAAGGTTAGTATGTGTACGACAATTGAGCGTGTTTATTTAATTTATTTCGTGACTAATGATGAGGATGGTGGTAACATAATAATTTTTTTTGTAAACTTAATTTTGTAGTACTCTTTTTTATTTTATTGTTTTTGTTACAAATAAAAAGTATATTTTTTTTACATGATTGGGTTATAATGACAACTACTCACTTTTGCGGTGCCCCAACGAGGTGTCACGTGTGCAATGTACATTAACTATTTATAAAACCTTTGTTACCCACATATAATATCGGAAATTTGAAAATACGTTGTGTCGGGATTTAAACCTGCACCCTCCAGATTGTGAGTTAACAATCCACCGACCACAAAATATTACTATTTTGAAATTAGTTCATTTCTTATTATACTAAAGACTTCTAAGAAATGTAAAGAATATTTTTTTAATAACATTAAGTCAAGGTTACGGTCAGTGCGCTCACCTGATGGTAAGTGATACGCCTAACCATTACAGATTAGAGTTTTAAAGAAAACCTAATAATAATAGGTAGTCTTTATTTTCTGTCAACACTGCCCGTCACCTGAGACGTCTGATGTTAGGTCTCTCATACCCGGTAATTTTACTGGCTACAGTGCCCTCATGCCAAAACACTCCTATTTCACGGGACAATATCTGACACAGTACCGAGTCCACCACTTAGTACCTAATTGAAAAGTACCTATATATTAAAGTTCAAGTTACTTGCCGTCTATCCTCGGTTGATTCATACAAAATGAACTTCGATTTTGATTGTTTGAAAATATATAATGTATTTTTATAGCACGTTGAAGTTGGAGCAAAACCAACCCAGAACGAGGACAACAGGAGTAACCTGCTTAGCGAGATAAGACAAGGAGTTGAATTGCGAGCCGTGAGTATACTATTCAATTTATGTATTAATTTATTTACATGTTTGAATAATCATCCTCAAAAAAAATTTATTTTCATCAGAAAATTGTTGTTTTTATTTAGATGAGCGTTCATGAGACGATATCGAATTGGTCAGGTACCTTAATTATGTCTTAAGTTTTTTTTAATTGAAAAGCAGTAATCCAAAAACTTTAGAAAAACGTCCAAAACATATATTAATCCGTTTATGATTAGAGTTAAATAACATTTATTTGGGCCTACTTATTAAAAAATCTGTTTATTTGACATAATTGGCGAATAAATCATTTATTTATTTATTTAAGGACAACCAACATAACAAACGATGATATCATTCACAATTAAAACTTATTAATTACATAACAAATCGCTGTTATACTTAAAGGCTGCCACGACATGCACTAATGTATGCCTTTTAATAAATTACTTAAATTACATAAGTTTTAACAATTACAAAATTTAATTTAATTATGTCTGAAACAAAACTATTTTCCGGACCGAAATGCATCTAATAACAAAGATTTAAATTTATTATATTATTAAATTATTATTTAAATTTATTTAAATATATTATTAATATTCAGCAGACGTTAGTCTTACTATATTAGTAGAAAACTACACATAGAAATTGGTTTGTATGTATTGGTAAAGTGAAACTAATGAGTTCGAGTCACACACGGGGACAGCCTTTTATTTGTTGTATAAATATTTTTAGCCTCATTCCCATTTCCCATTTGCATGTCCATGCAGTTCTTGTAAGTGATCATTATTATTTCTTGTAACAGTGATCGGAATAGGAAGAGTGATTTGTTGTACTTTCATAGTGCTGTCATAAATATGCACATGCCTTTTTAAAAATACGAAATTTCATTAAATATTACATAGATCCATAGGTCGTGATTTAGTGCCATTGTATTTTAATTGGAGGGGACGATAGCAAAGCACTTTTAGAAAGTATTTTATTTGCTATCATCATCATAACCTAGCAGTTGATATGCATCTGCTGCTTAATATCTTTACCAGGTCAATAATATGCATAAATTATTAATAATTTTGGAATCGCGGAGGATGAGCCAAAGCCTCAACAGATTCTAAATTATCTCCATATTAATCAGCGTTTGAGTTATTGATCCTAAATCACTGCCTATTCCAATCTCTGCTCATAACACCGGCCAAGTGCAGTGATGTTAAACTTATCCTTGTTACCTTAGTCTATTTATTCATTTAAGGAGAACTAACTTATCGAACAATGATATCAATTCAAGGACCACCAACATAACAAACAATAATATCAATTTAAGGACAACCAACATAACAAACAATGATATCAATTTAAGGACAACCAACATAATAAACAATGATATCAATTACGGGGCAACCAACATAACAAACAATGATATCAATTTAAGGACAACCAACATAACAAACAATGATATCAATTACGGGGCAACCAACATAACAAACAATGATATCAATTTAAGGACAACCAACATAACAAACAATGATATCAATTTAAGGACAACCAACATAACAAACAATGATATCAATTTAAGGACAACCAACATAACAAACAATGATATCAATTTAAGGACAACCAACATAACAACAATGATCAATTTAAGGACAACCAACATAACAAACAATGATATCAATTACGGGGCAACAACATAAAAACAATGATATCAATTTAAGGACAACCAACATAACAAACAAATATCAATTTAAGGACAACCAACATAACAAACAATGATATCAATTTAAGGACAACCAACATAAAAACAATGATATCAATTTAAGGACAACCAACATAACAACAATGATATCAATTACGGCAACCAACATAACAACAAAAGATATCAATTAAGGACAACCAACATAACAAACAATGATATCAATTTAAGGACAACCAACATAACAAACAATGATCAATTTAAGGACAACCAACATAACAAACAATGATATCAATTTAAGGACAACCAACATAACAAACAATGATATCAATTAAGGACAAAACATAACAAACCATGATATCAATTACGGCAACCACATAACAAACAATGATATCAATTTAAGGACAACCAACATAACAAACAATGATATCAATTTAAGGACAACCAACATAACAAACAATGATATCAATTACGGGGCAACCAACATAACAAACAATGATATCAATTTAAGGACAACCAACATAACAAACAATGATATCAATTTAAGGACCACCAACATAATAAACAATGATATCAATTTCGGGGCAACCAACATAACAAACAATGATATCAATTTAAGAGAAACCAACATAACAAACGATATAATTCACAATTATTTACTACTGGTTCGGACAGTAGTTTTCCACTGAGAAGAATCCATCAAGAAACTCAGTAGTTACTCTTTTCAAAAAAATTGTGTTTAGTACAGGATCATTTGTAATCAAATAATTATATAAGCAAATTATATTCAAAATTTTTCATATTAAGTATTGGTAAATAATAATCTGCAAAAGTATTATTAAGCAGTTAAGTATTATATAAATCTAAATAGATGATAATAGTGTTACTTAAGTGAAATAACAAATCGCTGTTAGACATAAATGCTGCCACGTCATGCACTAATATATGCCTTAATTAAATTGCTTAAGACTAGTGTGTGGTTGCAGGTGTCCCGGTCGAGTAGTTCAGCAGGCGGGGGCGGTCCCCGGTGGGCGGGACGGTCTCGCGGGCGCCCTGGCCCGAGCCCTGCACGAGCGGAACCGCGCCATACACTCCTCCGACTCGGACCTCAGCGACGCCACCACCAGCAACGACGAGTGGGACGACTAGCCTCCGCACCCGGTACTTGTGGCCTGACAGCTAACACTAAGAACTCCGCTAGATACTTGAGGAATGGCAATAAGCTAACAACCAGTTTTGCCACCTTAGTTTTAGAAAAGGCCTTTTTGAGAAGTCAAAAAGAGCTAGATTGAGCGTAAAAAGATTTTCTATTCTAAAAATGCTGAAATAATCATGTCATGCATGAAGTCGTTTTTTTTAATAGTAAAAAAATATCATCATGGCCGGCGAAATAAGAAAAAAGTACTTGACAGCATGTAGAAAACTTCATATTTGGTAATATTTTCAAGACAGTGAAAAAAGAGCTAGATTGCTCTTTTCGGGCTAAATCGTTAAAAAAGGAGTTCACCTATACTAAAAAGTGTTTTATCTAGCTATAATAGGGCTAAGGTGGCAACACTGCTAAGAACCACAATAATTGACGACCGCAATGTTATGTTCAGCTCCTAAGCATACCAAATCTGACGACCACAATTTTATGTTCGACTCAAAATAAACTCAATCAATCCACCTCCGGTACTACTATTTACCTATGCAGTACCCAACATATTTAATGAGTCCCACTTATTAACCTATTTTCCTCTACAGATTCGAAACTATATGTTGATGGCGATATGTTGTCATCTAAATTTGTCAAAAATATAAATTACTTGTTTTTGCGATAAGTGACACTCACATTGCATACCCTGCTCATAATCTCTATACACGCCACTGTAATTACGGGCTGACACTAAGCTAAATAACTAACGAATACCTTTTGGTGTCCAGACACAATAGAAAATCTATGTTTTTGATGCCTTTAGGTGTCATTGACATTCAAATAAAAAAAATATTGTGAACGATTGTACACTCTATTAGTGATGTTTTACATGCAAAATCCCTTATATCAATGGTGATAAATAGCAATATAAGAGATTCCTAATCTGTTTCTTTCCGTTAAACAGGGTTTCAATTTATATCGCGAAATTGTGCTCGTCAGTTAACGGTGATATAAGTTACTAGATGGCAGATCTACGCTCGCTTTTCCAATGACGCTATGAAGGCCACCTGCGGCCAACAGCGAATATTCAATCCGAAAAAATACCGATACTCGTAGCTATCATCACCTTGGAATCGCGACATAATTACGTCAATTACTTGACTCATATTTAGCAACAAAATTACGACAAAACTACGTCAATTTTAACAAAATCGTTTTTTCTACAATAAAAGTAAAAAAAGGTTATTTCAATTAAAAGGTGCGTCGGGAATCAACGACGCCGCAGACAAGAGCAAATAATACCGTTTTTTGCCAAAATAACGATTAAAACATTAAATCAGACTAATATACGAAAAGACGTGCGTAATCATGGTACGTCGACCGACCAATACCGGCACAGGAAGAAGTGTGATGTTTGCTGATAATAGCATTACCCGTTCTTAACCCATTAAACGCCGAGAATAATAATAATTATTAATAAAAATTCGCGTCTAGCGGTCAATGGGTTAAATTCGTTCTTTGCGTCCATGTGTAAGACTTACTGTGTACTGTATATCTTATGCTGGAACATTTTGTCAACTTAAAAACTGAAAAGACCACACCATCTTTTGGGGTGATCACTTCAAGACTTAACATTCTGTGGGATCTGTTAACTTTATATGACAACAGTACTAAAAGTCAAGTTTATTTCTGCAATTATTGTTTTGAAAACTGGGTTAGGCTAACATTACTTCACCGCTCAATTGAGGTACAATAGGAAGAATCTGCTTTGCTCAATGAAGCTCATGTGATTGTGTGCAATTTATTATTGGCAAACAATACCTGGTTAATTTCTTTTAGTTTTTCCTAGAAATAATACTTCCGATGCCCATTGAAGGACGAATATCTTGAATTACATTGAAAATTAACCAGAACGGTAGCGAAACGACCTCCCGCCTGGTTTAATGACTTTCAAAATGTCGCTACTGAATACTTAAAGCAAAGCGACCCCGGTGCTTAGCATTTTTTATAGCGATAAGTTGAAAAGAGACATTAACAATTTATGTTATTGCAAAAATGATCTTTTGTTAAAGCTATCTGCGCTCGCAACAGTGAAGCTAAAATGGTCTAGAAAAATAATTGACTTTGATTGGAAATATTACTAAACCTTAATCTACTTATCTCTGTTTAACAGAAAATTAACACACATTTGTCTATTTAATATTTCTTAAGACATTTCTTCACACAAAATAGGTACGATATGGAATTAAGTCTTAAATTTATTTTTCTACTACTGACATTGTTAAGATGAAAACATTATATGCATTTGAGGTTAACGCTTGATTTTATTTAAGACATATAAATTGTTTACAGTGAATCTGCTTTTCATTTGTGAAACCGATGTAAGATATATGTCACCACATATAGTGTGAATGTTTTATAATATTTGATGCATAATATTTTTTTAGTGCATATCATATCAATAGTTTGTAGTGTTGTGTAGTGGTTGTGCAAATTTTTCGACTTTTTAAAGATAAGTATTTTAAATTCTATATTGTTTCTTGAACTCTAAAATAATATTTAAAATTACACTTGATTTGTTATGTGACTTTCAAAGTTAATATCAATAAATATTTCTTTGTAAAATATCTTAATAGTAATCCAATATAGTAGGAAAAGCTTAAAATAATATTGTTTGCATGTGTGTTGTTTTTTTAGCATATCGAGCGATCTGGAAAATCATTTGCATTACTTATAATTAGAAATCTAATGAGTGCACTGTATCATATGCAAACATGTTCTTGATTTCTGTATTGTGTGGGTGAATGCGTTGTGAGCTACATTTAAATGACTGTACAAGATATATCGACTGTACAAGACGTAACATTTACTTGCAAATAATCTTGAAATTTTGCACAACTACTACATACATTCGAGTATTATATCCTCAAAGGTAATTTAAGTAGGTAATTTTGCGATAAAATCGCAGAACCGTAATTATATGCGAACAGCTTAAGGCTCAATGTACGAAGTGTTTCCAAATAAGGGATAAATGGAAATGATTTTTTTAAACGTGTGCGTTTATTACTCATATTTGCAAAAGGGGTCACTTACGGTTACCATAATCGAGTACTTGTAAGTAGGTAGATAGGAAACATACGTGGTAGACTGATTGGAAATCGAAGCATTGAACTTACATCTCAGTCCACGTTGGAGAATAATGTTTTAAATAATCCCTCCTAAATAATTGGTGAAGTGTTATTTTGAGCGGTTATACAAGGAAAGTACACGCATTATTCGTTTTAGATTTAAATGTCAAAGTTAAGGACGCGTTTGTCATTGCTAAGTCAAGACAAACAAGCAATACTAGAGTTATATCACTTGCACTATGAATGAAAATAAAAATTTGGTACAAATATTATACCTTGGATAAAAATGTAAACTGTTGCAATTCCGTACAGTGAATCAATAATGTTAACTGTAAATTTAAATAATTGTTATTTAGATGACACTTTATTTGGTATTATTACAGAAGTGTATGTTTTTCTAAACAGACATAAATCTTGTTTTAATTAAAATATATATATAGGTTAGTTTCAGTTATGGTCAAAAAGTTAATATTATTTAAACCAAATGTTTTGGTGATAATGACATAAAATTACTGACCAAACTACCTGGTCATCTGTAGTATGTAACATTATTCTTTCATCTTGTTCAATTTTTCACTGATATATATATTTGCATGAGATCTCTACTGTTTCGTGTCGCTTTGATTAAACTATTCTTACAATATAATAAAAAGGTCAAATATTGCAGAGAATGTATAGCTTTGCTGTAGCTTAGTGATATGGTGTTTGTTGCGCGTCTCTATATCAAATTAATAAATAAATAATGTTACTTTATAGCTAATTTTGTTTTAATATTATGTAATAATATAAGTACACAAGTAATTTTCTGTAATCTAACAATTTTACGGAATTTAATTCATTACATTTGCAAGTATGCGGTTAAAACTAAAATAACTACTATGTTACCAATGATCACTACAAACATAATGCTGAATGTTCATTCTGTCAATAATTCAAAATGCGTGAAAATTAAGGGCGCGCACTATGTAGTGTAATGATAAGTTGTGTAACGAGTGATTGGTGTGCCAATGTGTTATTAATAGTGTTCAGTGCCTCTGTGTAAATGGTATGTACTAGTCAAGGTGCTGTGTCGCTGTTCCGGTATCACTAGTATTGCGTGACGCAGTATCATGTTCTATATGGTATTTCACAGTTCTCTTATCGATACATTTTTTAGTACCTAATAATAGTTTTCTTTCGAACATTAAAATAATAACAGTATTTAACATTTGTGTATGGATACGGCAGTTGTTGAGATGTATATTGTTTATCTCGCATTGAACAATCGGATCGTAAGCCTGTTTTGAATAAAAAACTTTTTTGTCATATTTCATTTTTTTAAGATAAATCATTTAGGGGAATATTTATGTTGCTGGCAAATTAAATAAGGCACTTAGTGGAATAAGTTGTTTTAAGTATCTATTCTTTATTTTTTGTGAATTATATAACCACGCAGAAATATTTTTTAGAACATTGAGATGATAACATGTTATTACTATTATTAATTTATATTTTATGTGACATTGTTAATGGGACGTTCGTGAACTTAGATCAAGTTTTGTATAGCGTAATATTTTTCTGTATATGTGTATATATTACAAATTAGGTGAAACGACTGAGAAAAACCTGTGGTGATTCTAGTGTTGATGTTTTAATTATAATATACCTAGATCCAGTTTAAGGACTATTGTGGCCACTTTATTGTATTCTCTGTTGAGCGGATTTCTCATAATTTAGTATATAAATTCAACGGAACCATTTGCGAGCACTTTAAACCCTTTGCTGCAAGGATTCCAGACACATTAGAAAATCAATTGCTTCTGTTCGGTAAATCTGTTAGCGGCGGTAAAAAGGATCGTCGTCACATTAATAAATAACTAATTAAGGTTTTTTGATTATTTAAAATAAGTAAAAGTATGTTTACTGAATGCTGGTTGGCTTTCGTTAATAGCTACCTCTTGTATAATTAAAACTATTGAATCGGGTATTCGATTTAATCCGCTTTACAGAGAACTGCTAATTCAAAATAGTATGTATGCCCTGTATATATGTATCATCTCTTATATGATTATCTAAGCAACATGTGTTTATTGACCACATTGTTAAATATTTCGCGATTATGAATGCTTACTTCATCAGAATTTTCACTAGAGTCTATTATCACCTGTATGATTTACTCTATAAATATGGTTGTTTGCATAGTAAGATGAGATGATAAATTGTTTTTGAATAGATATTGTGAGTAAAAATATTGCATTTAAGTTCTTTCAGTACCAACCAAGTGAGTATTTCAAATACATGTTTCATCGTCTTGTCTATGTCAAAGAATATTATGATGACACGTGAAATATTACATCTATTCATTAAAAAGCACTTGTAATTAATAAGCACATAATATGTAAAAAAGCGCAAAGCTATTTTTATAATATCAAATTTTTGTTTTCTATTTTAAATATAAATGTGATAATGTGTAGGAGCGCGGTTGACTAACAACACGTTATTACCACCTGTAACATTAGGTATGTTGACAAATTAAAAAATATTCATTTCTAAAATAAATGCGAGTTTTATTCGTTGGATCTAAAAAATCTTTTTTAGAAAAATAATTCAAGTTGAAACTTGAAATTGTTATTTCTGTATCTACTTGCACCGCATTGTTGATATTAATATACATCTTCCGGATTTTTAATGGCCAGGCAAATAAAAGACTGTTTTCTGATCATTAAAATTAAAATGCTACTTTTGAGGCATATCCATTTTATTCTTGTCCTGTATGAATAAAATAACCAGTGTAGAGCTGAATCAATTTATTTTAACAATACGAATTAAATTTAGTTTAAAATCTTTAATGACTGACACACATCAATCACAGAAAAAAAAACAAAGAGTAACATCCTTACAAACAAAATCAACTTAGATGAAATTAAACTATGGAAATTTGCACTGCATAATCAATTACACTTACATACATGATCACACAATATTAAGCATCTAGTTTCACATTATATATTTATAGTACCTACCTAATATCAAACCAGTCAAAAAAAATAAGATTTGTGTTATAGGTACCCACATACAAACGCCTACGTGAACAGTAAGTATTTTTCCAGTAGTTTGATGTTTGAAATACTATTTTTTATTGCAGGTTCCCATCCCAAATCTTGAATAACTTATCGATCGAGCGCGTGACTAAAGTAACAAACTATATTGTCAAAACTGTAATATCCATATAGTATAACTTTATAAAAATACTAAATTTTATACGGCAATTACTCGCCATAATTTATTATTTAGGATCCTAAATAAAATATCTACATCATTTATTCCTGCATTTAAATATGTAGCTTCATTGTTACATTCGAAATAACTACAACTCTCTAAATCCATTTAAATGATTACAAACAATATAAAATGAATAGTCATAGACTAAGGGAATTTTAGAGGCAACAAAATTTGTAATGTTGCTTATTCATATTTAAAATTCATACTATTGGCATGTTATCAAAGTAACAAAATATAAGTATGTAAATTGCTAAAACTAACTATATATGCGACCGTAAGTAACATATTATTTTTATTAGCTATTTACCATTTTTCAATAAGATACTCTGTTGGGATTGTTTGGTAAATGATTCTGTTTAATTTTAATAACATTGGTTTACAATACTAATGTAATGTTAAAAATTTATTACCTTTTGCGATCAAACTTTCAGCTAAAATGTTTTAAGGAATGATGCACCAAGATCTTACACTAATATACTATTATTTCTACAATCACAAAGTAAAAGTCATGGTAGTATGATACAAATGCATTAATTAAAAAAAACAATAATGTAACATGATTATTAAATGTTTATATTTTCATAAAAAAGAAAACTTCTTGAAGATATTATATATCAGATAGTCATAGCAATATATAGACAAATAAAGTTTTAAATCAGAAGATAGAATGGTTAAATGTGTAAACTATTTCCTACATTTTGCTTTGCTCATGTCTTTTGGATTTTGTAACATTTATCTGACCAAAACACCTATGGTAGCTGTACAAATAGTGCTAGGTTATTTCAATGAACAATACCTAAGGCTAATTATATTTTAGTTTCTTGATTTTTTTACCTGACATATTGGTTTAAATATTATTTTTTTGGAGTCGGGAACCAAGTTAATATTCAGAAAACATTAAAATTATAATATTAAACTATAAATGCCTTATTCAATGCATCACAAGTATAAATATATTAAAAAAACGTTTATTTTGTTTAAACATAATGTTACAAATAATATGGCAGCCCAGTAGCTGGTGAAATGTGGTTTTAATCCTAATATGCTAATATACGTTATCTACATAAATTTTAAGAAAAATTAATTACTATTTTGGTACATACATTACATATTCTAAGTGTTTACATCATATCTTTACCTAGCGCACACATCCGTTCATCATTCATCGCCAAACACATGTACCCTTTTACGCAATTGTATAAGAACTAATCAGATAAAATACAAGTAAAGCCCTGCTAATTGTAATAATATCAGCTGATATTATCTAGGTTGTCAAACACCATGTAAAATAAACAATATTTTAGTATCTGTAATATCGAGAGGCCGAACCGTACATGCCTAACATCTCTATGGCATTTATAAAAGAAATGGAATCAACAGATAAGGAATCAATCGATTAGAAGTGACATTTCTTGTCAATTCTAATCGATTGTTATAACTGGTATATTAATGTTTATGTCCATCGAGTCGTCGTCCGTCAACGTTACTACATCATTATCTTCTTGTAATTGACTCTTCTCTTTTTCCTGCTGGTAAAGCGACAGCACATCAGATATTATAGGGGAGGAGACCATTAAGTGCAACTTTTTCTCGTCTTGACTCGCATCGTCTTGATCTTCCGAAAAGTTGTCGAGATGGAACTGCGTTTGGCTGTCGTCGTCTTGGAGCGCGATAGTCGTCGGCTTATGTTCGGCATCTTGTGTTTCCATGTTCGAATCGTTAATTTCCTCCGTCTCTTCATCATCACTACCACCATAGAACTTTTCATCGTCCTTCAAATCTTTGGGAACATACGAATTGATTAGAGCGTAAAGGTTTTCACTGCAAGTGAACACTTTCGAGGGATCAGAGTCTTCTGTGTCGCATTTATGCTTCGCGAACAGTTTCGCAGAGGTAAAATACTTGTGACATTGCTGGCACTGGTTCTGCAAATGGGCCCTGTAATGGTTGTGCAAGTTGGGGAACTCTTCGCCGCATACCACGCAGAGTTCCGGCTTCACCGTCGCACGATAATGCGTTTTCTTTGTGGACTTGTGCACACTCTTCATGTGTTTCATAAATGGTCCGTACTTCACAAATTTCTCACCGCACTTCCGACACTTGATCGGTTTCTTGTTGTACTTCCTACTTCGGTGCGAGAAGGCGTGAATGTTGAACGCATCCATCGTCTTGAACTTGAGTGTGCAAAACCGACACGATATAGACCCTGAGCCTTTGTGAATCTGGTCGTGTTTCGCCTTAGAACTGGTCCTGGTTATGGGTTTAAAGCAGAATCGGCACTCCTCGTACGCCGGGATCGAGCTATTACCGTACTCCTCCAGCGCTTCGTCGTCGCTCTCGATAGAGCACAAATGATTATCGTAGTCTAGGGTTGAAAAAAAGTACTCGCCGCATTTCTTACATTTGGTTTCCTCGTGGTAGTCCATATGCCTGTGCAGGTTGAAGAAGGTTTTGTTACAAATAGTGCACGTCTCCTCTATGGACTCCTTGGGCATGATCACCCACTCTTTGTCGTCGCCGTGCTCGTCCCTCATGTGGTAGATCATCTCCCTGAAGGCGACAAACGTTTTGTCGCAGTGTTCACACTTGGTCGGATTGTCTACGTTCAGCTGCGAGAAATGGTGGTTCTTGTGTTTCCTGTAACTAGTTAGCGTATTGAACTTCCGTTTACAATATAAGCATCCGTAGTAGCCGATTGTGCGGTGGTAAATTTTGTGTGTGGACATCGCATCTTCATTCTCGAACACCTTGAAGCAATAATCGCAGACAGTCTCGTTCTTGCCGGCGGACGCTTCCCGGGATACTTTTATTCCATGCTGCGTGCGGAGGTGGCAATCCAATTTCACTTGCAAGTGGAAAGCTTTGTAGCACTCGTTGCACTTTATTTTTTTTGGATAGATTTCCGTGTCACCAATAAGTTTTCTCTTTTCGCACGCAAACGCTAAATGCCCTTCCAGGAACTTAATAGTGCTGAAGTAATCAAAGCAATAATTGCACCTGAGCGTGTTGTGGTAGTCGATGTGCCTCTCGTAATTTCCCTTGCTAGCCAGCACCTTCAGACAGATGGCACACTGAAGCTCCTTGAGGGGACCATTCAACGTGGGCTCCGTGCGTTCCGCTATCCACGTTTCATTAATCTGATGCGCATCTCGCAGGTGATGGTGCAACGCGTAACCTTTGTAAAACTTCTCCTCGCAATGTGGACACTTTAGGGGGTCATCCAAAAACTTTTGGCACAAATGCGATTTTATGTGTAAATTGTGAACCTTCAAAGACGCCGTGTTCTTACCGCAAAATTTGCATTTGTAGAACAGCGGCTTCCGCATATGGGCCTCCTCGTGTTTCCGCAACCTGTTCACGTCCAAAAACATTCGAGCGCACAACTTGCACGAGTGGTAGTTGGGCGGCGGCGCGTCCGGGTCCGTCTTGATCATTTTACTCTCTGGATGAGTTCGTTTCAAGTGTCGGATCAAATGGATCAAGTCCGGGTAGAAACGAGCGCAAATGGGACACTTCACCTTGTCCTTCCTCAACTTGGCTATTCTGTCTTTGTGCACCTGATTGTCGAAGTTGTGTCCCTTGACGTGGCGGCGGTAGTAGTCCTCGTCGGTGTAGCCTTTCCCGCAGATGGTGCACTTGTAAGGTCCATTGTCGTCCTCGTAGTGCGTTCTGGTGTGCAATTCTAGCCGCCTCTTGTTCGTGAACACCAGTTGGCATATGTAGCACTCGTGTCGCGCCCCGTACAGCGAGGACTTGGACTTGTGCCACCTGACGTGGTGTTTCAACGAGCTCTCCGAGTCGCAGACCTTCCCGCATAGGGAGCACGTGTGCGTGCCGTCGAATATCGCTCTATCAGCGTTCTGCGGGAGTATGTCGCCCACTATCGTGTTCTGAACGCTCTCGCCGCGCTTGAAGTGTATCGCCATGTGGGACAGGTACACCTTGCGGTGCTGGAAGACCCTCTTGCATATGGAGCACTCGTAGTCCTTGTTCTTGAAGCGGGTCTGCTTGTGGAAGTTCATGTGTGCCTGTGCGGCGCGGAGGTTCTTGCTGCGGCGCTGGCACAGGCCGCACGTGAGGTGCCGCGCCTCCAGCGACGGGTCCGCGTAGTGCGCGCGCATGTGCAGCTTGAAGTGCCGCTGGAACCGGAAGCTCTGCAACAGTCCACAACTGCTATTCTACTTTCGATTTAGATTTTTTTTATGTTTTAATATTATTTAGACAAAGATATTTTTATCATGTTAAAGTATATTGCAGGGTGATTGCTCAGATTGGAGATAGGTATCCTTTTTTTAGAATAACGTGGAAAGCGTGTACTGGTGGTACAAAATATTTTTGAATGATTTTCCCAACTGGTTACTAAATAATATTGTTTTTAGATTTTCATGTTAAAGATTATGACGGAATGGATGCTGGCGGAATAAAATTGATTGCGAGATGACGGTAAAGAGGATTTTCAAAATAATACCAACATTAATAAGGCGCAGTTATAGTTTTTAATTTAATATTTTTTGGTATAATACAGCTATAACTTGCTCCGAAGGAATCCGCGGGCCTTAGCAATGGAACTACAAAGTATGAAAGTAGTTACATACCTAGAGTACGTAATTACACTTTCATACTTCGTGAATATGAGGTCAATAAGTTGGAGCATAATCTAAACTTTGGCAAACGTAGCGTAGAACGCTCTTTGCACCGATGGACCGACGAAAGGCCGCTGGTGGAGGCTGTATGAGGAAAGCGGAGGACCGGGATCATCATCATCAGCTCAATAAACGTCCCCACCGAGGGGCACGAGCCTACCCGTATAGGGTGATTAGGCCTTAGTCGTCCACGCGGGCCCAGTGCGGGTTGGACGACTTCACGAACAACCTTTGGATCTCTTCACAGGCGTGCGCAGGTTTCCTCACGATGTTTTCCTTCACCGTAAAAGCATCGGATAACGTACATATAATTTCGAAAATTTGAAAACACAGGTAAGTGGCGGGATTTAGACCTCTGACCTCCCGGTATGAGGGCAACAGTCCGCACCATTAAGCCACCGATGCTCCGGGGACGAGTACCGGGATATCTGGCACGAAATGGGGGAGACTTATGCACAGCAGTGGACTGCGATAGGTTGAAGAGATATAATCAAAATACCAGCATAATATAACAAAACACATACCTCTTTACAAACAAAGCATTCAATTTTCTTCTCTAGATTGTTGCCCACATTCGAGTGCCAATTGACGTGTCTCTTCAGCGATATGAGTGTAGGCATCATCTTCCCGCAAATGGGACACGAGAAGCCGACCGGCGCGCCCTCACTGGGAACCTCTCCAAAGTCGTTGTGACCCTGGATCGCGTCCAGAGGTTCCGCTTTCGTCACAACGACCTCACAAAAATCCGCCAGCTCCGACCCCCCTTCGAGGGCTCGCGGCGCTTTAGGAGCCCTCGGCTGTTTCAATCTGTGCACAAACTTTATATGGTTGGCTAGAGCGCTGCAGCTTTTAAACTTGTCCCCGCATTCCGCACACGTATACACATTCCTCGGCTTAATATATATCGACGTATGCTTCTGGTTGTGCTCGTTTATCGCGCTCACTTTCATCTCGAGATCGCAAATCAGACAGCGCACCGTGCAATCCTTCAGCGTGATCTTCGCCCGTTTCGCGCCCGAGCACATGTTGTGTTTCGTGCGTTTGTGCTGAATGAGCAGACGCTTGTACGAGAACTCCTTCTCGCATATATCACAGGTGTTGTCCTCGTCGTCCTGACTAGATTCCGAGTCGGACGCGGCTCGGTACGACTCGTTTTGGTTGGACTGGTGGGTTTCGCTGAGTAGACTGGACTCCTTGTCGGGCGGCTCCGGTTTGACGGCGATCTCGCCGGCGGTGTGCCTGCGCTGGTGGGTTTCGAGCGCCTTCTTGTACTTGAACCGCTTGTCGCACATGTGGCAGGCGAGCGGGCCCGACGGCTGCGACCCACTGTACTCCGACACCACGGAGCCGGACTCGTCCATTGTGCTGGCTCTGAAAAACGACAATCACCTTTATATAGCAGCTTAGATAAACAATAAGCTATGTACACAATCACGATGAAATATCAACAAAAAAAATGTCTGAGAACTTGACACGTATGTTGACTTATTATTATATTCATGACTGTTGCCTTCCGATCTGGAGGGCGCAGGTTCAAATCCCGCCGCGTATCAATGTACTTTCGAATATTCGAAATTATATGTACGTTCATCCGATGCTCTTACGGTGAAGGATAATATCGTGAGGAAACCTGTGTACGCCTGCCAAGATTCAAAGGTTGTGCGTGAAGTCGGCCAATCTGCTTGGAGGACTAAGGCCAAATCACCCTTAACAGGTAGGCTCGTGCCCTGCGGTAGGGACGTTTATGAATTGATGTTGATGATGGGGGAGGCCATAAGACTTAGCTGTTATGACTGTAGAAATGCCTTACCTGTCATCTTCATCATCAGCGGGGCCGTCCGCCTGGTCGTCCATATTGGACATATGCGCCGCTAGATGCGTGATCAGTTGCTCTTGCGACGCCAGCTGTTTGTTGCACATCCGACACTGGAACGAATCTTTCTCCTCTACCTTCGCCGCCTTCGGTGGCTTCGGCTCAAAGTGGAGGTTCTTTATGTGCACGAAGAACGCGTTCCTCTTGCCCATCACCCGCTTACACACCGGACATTCGATACCGTCCAGTTCCCGCCGTTTGCCGCAACTGTTGTAATGTGCCGTGTACACGTAGTATTCATCGAACGACTTCCGACAAAACACGCACGGCACCGACACGCCTCTCTCCTTCGCCGGGGACTGCTCCGGTTTCATCGCCGCCGCGTGCACCACCCGCAAATGCTTCTGCAGATTCTCCACCGTCTTAAACTTTGCCGTGCATATATCGCACTCGATCTTTTTCACTTGGCCGTCTATCGGCTCCAGCGAGATCAGCAGCTCCTTCTGCGGCGACACCTGAGGCTGCACATTACACGTGTCGTGGTGGCGCTTCAGCATAATCTTCAACTTGAACGTCTTCCCGCACTTGTCGCATGAGAGTTTATCCTCCTCATCGTTGGCGTCCTTGGCGTTCTCGCTCGGCTCCTTCGGGATCCTCACCACTTCGTTTTCGACAAAGTTCTTCTTCTTGTGGGTCTTCATGTGGGCCGCTCGGCTCTTGACGCTGGCGAAGGTCCGGTCGCAGTCGGTGCATTTGTGTTGCGACTTGAGTATCGGCTCGTCGGAGTCAGTGCCGCCCGAGTACTGCGAGAAGGCGTTGTCGTCGTAGTCGGAGTCGGCCTCGTAGTTGGTGCGTCGTTTCTTTTGTGCGGTGCGCAGCTCGGAGAGTCGTTTGTTGGCGGGCGCGAGTTCGTGCGAGCGGTCGCTGAGCGAGGCGTTGTCGGAGTCGCGGCGGCGCTTGCGGGTGCCGGGCGAGGCGGGGCGCGCGCCCGCCTTCTGCCCCGACGCCTCCGTCTGGCTGGAGAACGCGGAGTCGCTGCTTTGCCGGGTCGGCGGCGGGGTGATCGTGAAGCCTGCCAACACAGTGATCGTGTGTGGAAACGGATTTGCAGTGGATGTATGTGTCACCGAGAAAATAACGGAACCGCAAATTAATTGAAACCGTTGATAGTGACAATGCTTGTGTCCATAGATTTAGGTAGAATCAGACTTGCCAAACTATACATTTATATGTTTTGTACATTCCAGAACTTTTACAATATCTGTTTTCATAATTATATTTGTTTTTTACTAATGAAAATGATTGAATCATTCGAATAAATTACTGTATTATTCATAAATGCGTATTATGCCAATATTTGTATATACAAGTTTTTTAATCATAAGTGTTTTATTAATATTGGTTTAGTTAGAACAGTGACCTCAACACAACGCACGTAAAACATTTTTAGTTATAAAATTATGAACAACGACGTAGGGTTACTATTTTAGTAATGGCCACTATAAAACTTTCGTAGCTCTGTGGTAAATTTCACTCTTCCAACTTTACGAGTGAGTTCGCTAAGTTGATCAATTAGCGAAAATGTAGGCGTAAAATAATACAATATATTTTTGGTGTGGAAACCTACGAAAGTTCATCAATTTCTTAAGATATTAATCAATTTGTGGTTATTGTTATCTTCCGGTGACATCTACATAATAAAACTTCACATATCTGGAGGGATGGTGTTGATAAGTTCATTTGCATTTAAATCAGTCTGTTCCACTTGCCTAATTATAGGCGTAGCCATAGTCGAAATAGCAGTTCAGATTAGTATAGTATTTAAGGTGGTGGGTAACCTATGAGTGATTGATTTTTTTATACAGGTTTACAACTGCACTGTGGTTCCGTTTTCGGAATTATTTCAATCATTATTTTTTCTTTATTTTATTTATTAATCATCCTTTAAACCGCCTTTTATTTAAATAATCTATTGTTTTTGTTGGATATATCCGTCAGCAGCGGTTAAAGGGTTAACACGTGGAATATTGGCTACGCTTACCTGGTGGCGGGACATAGTTGCGCCGCAACTCCTTATCCGAGCGCTCGCACTGCTGCTTAAATATGTGAGCACTGCTTAGCTTCTGAATGCACTCTGAGCAAATCTTGTCGGGCAGCCCATCACCTTCGTATATCTGGATAGTGAAAAAGATAAAATGGTTTTATTATGCCCCGCGGTATAAGATATTCTCCCACAGTAAAACAAAACCTTAACAAAGCGACAACATTACTTCATTTTTCGAAATAAATAGGTTTTCTCAAAAAGTAGCCATTACATGAGCTAGCTGTAAAAAAGAACCCGTCATAAGTCCAGCCATTTCAGAGATTACCCAGAACAGACAAAGAAAGATTAAAAAAAAAAAGAAATTTTCTATGCATATAAAAAACAGCATAACATTTCTCCTGTAGAATTATCATTTTTTGATTGCATTAACCCTTTGTGTGTTTCTAAGGCAGAATCAACCTTACGAACAATATATGATTGATAAATCGGTATTTCTATAACTTTTGAACACTATACATACAAATAAAGATGTGTCTTTGTGTTTCTATATATTATTCAACTATTGTAACAAACAAAATTTACATTAAATCTGAACATAATCAATTTATTCTTATCTACACTGTTATTTCATTAAATTTTAAAAACATTACTAATTAATTAAATTCATTTGGTTAATGTATTTACATAACAAAACCACATTTTGTTAATTTAAATATAAGGATCCTTATTAAAGTTTGATCTAGAAATTACATTATTGTTACAGATTGTTTGTATAATAGTTCAATTAGTTCATTCCACACTTATAAAATGTTAATATGTTGGAACAGTTAAAAAATATAACATACAAAAGTTTGACACGAATTGGGTTAAACATTAAGAAAGACCAATTGAATCAATATTTTTTGAATAAAATAGTCTTCTTAATATAGGACTTAGAATTTATCTCGGTAAAACTGTACGATATGGGCCGCGCATATTTGGATTTGGTATTTTGGGGGGGGGGGGAGGGTGGGAGAGACCCCCCTACCACTCCCCACCCGCGGAAATCTCTATTTTTCGAGATAAAATTTGAGGTTATGTCAGTACCCGAACAGTGAAACAGTAGTATATTAGCCGCTGTTTTATGGTTTTGGAAGGGTGGGGAAAGGGAACTCCCCTTTAACACCTACCCCCCCCCTTTAAAGTTACCCCCACGTGGGTATTTATGTTTTCGAGGTTTTGGTAGTTAAAATTAAGTCAAACAGGTGTACAAAAGTTATAAGTTTGGGTTTATTTTATGGTAAAACTGTACTATATGGGCCGCACATATATAGGGCTTTTTTTGAGGAGGTTAAGGACCCCCCTACCACTGCTCTTCTGCCGGAAACCTATAGTTTTTCGAGATCCTCCTATCCGTGTCATGTGCCTCGAATACATTTATCGCCCGTGATTTCAACCTATTTTGTAGGTTCTAAGGTCTTACCTAACCTAAGCAACTGTTAACTTCAGCGCTACACCTTTCTTGGAGCAGAACGAGACAGGTCAGCCTTCGCTCCGCTCGGGAAAAAAAAATAACCTTAACCTTCTGAGTATGTACTCTATGTATTGTAGTTTCCTTTTCCTTGGCGGGGGACTGCGCCTCCCGAGCCCCCCCTTTCCTGAGGCTGCGCCCCCGCCGTCCCCCCTGCTTTGTGTCGTGGCAAGATGGTTGCGACGTGCATTTCGAAATTAATACAAATTTTTTTACTGTTACAATTTCGTTAAAACTATTGTAAACCATTAAAATCATAGTAATTTCATGCAGTTGAAAACATTACAAGTAAAATGCAACACAGAATAGTGCCATGACAGACCAATTGCCAGACCCAAAAAAATAACCTATAATTTTTTGATTTTTAATCATTAATATCTCAAAAACTAAAAATCTCTTCACCTTAAATTTTACACAATAGGGAAGATGCACATATTTTATTTTTGTGTTTAATTTAAAAAACTACATTTGGAATAGACCACAAGTATATTTAAAATAAAAAACTGTCATTTTCTGCATAAAAATGCGTTTGTTTGAAATTGACAATTTTCGCGCCAAAACGGGCTGGCGTGACGTTTGATATCAGATATGTGAATGTACCTCCTTTTCTTCAAGGACTTTCATACTTTTGAATTTTTTTCTCGACTGTCGAGACCTAATTTCTAAGAATTTTAAATAACTGATAATGTATGGATTATTGAATTGATACTCCGGAAAAATGCCGCGTTGACCATACTTTGTCCCAATGTGTTCATTCTTATATAATCATATTGTTTTTGACTGACACAAAACAGGAAAAAAGAGATTTAAACTGTTACAGACGAATGAATATTCTCAAACTATTTTTCGATGCAGTGTGAGACTATGATGTTAGAATACTTTATTCTTCATCTACTTGTATGAAAAACAACATATTTACCTACCTAATACAAATACAATATGTCTACAATTTTTATTGTAAAGATAAGGAATCATTTCCAAGCAGTTTCTGCATACACTGTGATGAGTTAAAATATAACCTTTTGTTTTGCTCACTACTTTAATTTCATGTTTGGTGATGAAAAACAATCATTTCTAGATTATCAGTAGACATTATGCTTTGATATTTCAATAAAGTACCGTAAAAAGTCCATATTTCGCAACAGGCTTATTGCGGTTTGTAAAACTCACTTCCGACAAAAATTAATTACAACCATGTCAACATTAACTTTGGTAGTTTCCTGGAGGCTGCTTTTACAGTCTTAAATTTAAGTTTTATTCGAAAAATGCTGATTTTGTCCTTTTAATGTTTACTTTTTACTAAACCTTTAACGTCAAAATAATATGTCATACATAGATGACGTAAATGACAGTGATTGGTGTTTAAATTTACGTTCTGTTTCAAGTAATTTCAATTCATAATTATTTTTAAAAAACAGCGTAAATTAAAATATAAACCTTACAGTGTCCCTTCTTTTATGTTATTTTTTAATATCAAAATATTCATTTATATTACATTTGCATGTTCCCTATTATACCTTATAGTGAGGTCCTTCAACCATAATAATTTCAACACCCAACTCCGCAGCCCACATTGTACAGTTTAGCCTTAATCTCTGCAAAACTACATAGGACCTTTAAAATTACCAAAAAAATATTGGATACAATAAAAACAGTCTTTACTAGCTAATAACATCTTAACAAAGCAAAGCAGTGGTGGTTTTAAGTCATAAAACATTCATATATTTTTAATAAGCAAAACAAAGAATTGAAAATTATTTTTTTGTCAAAACAGTTAAAACATTAAAGTATAATTGTAAATGTGATAGTTGGAATCTTAGTTGGAAGGATAAAATGGGGATAATGGAGTGCTCGTTAACAACAAACAATAGGCACTTTTTGGCTAATAATCATTCTATAATTTTGCACTTACCTTCACCCGAGTGCATTCCATAACCATCTCAGCAAGTTGTAAAGCATTATCCACGGTGAAGATGGAATAAAAGTCACCTAGCTTCAGGCAAAGCCTGCATTTGCCAAGTTTGAGGGCCATATTGATTTCTTACTCTGACCAAGTTATCGTCACATCTGAAAAATTAAGGTTTTCTTAATATTTATCTTATCACCGTTATATATTAATGAACTATATGAAGATATATTTCAAATTTAATTTGATTTATGAAAGGCAATACTACAATTATTTACCTTGCTTTGCCGGCGTTAACCAATTGCAATTGCGAATAGCAAAGCGAATAGCGGCGATGAAGCGAACGAACGGTGAGCGAGCGATCAAGCAAGATCATGAAGTTAACGTTTTGTTACAACTCATTTGTGTATTGGAAGTGAAAACTAAACGCAATTTGAATTTACCCCTATGTGAAATATATTTTTTAACAAAATTATGAACATCCAAAGTTCGTTTATTCTTAGTTTTTTAGAATGGACCATTCTCAACATTCCAAAACATTTAAATAAATGCTTTTTTACGTACTTGAAACTCTAGTTCGTGTGTGATCATTGATCATTCAGTGTGACAAACACAAAAAAAAAACAAAAATATAGCTGTCAAGCAAGTGTCAATGAATGACATTGTCAATAAAAAATCAATCATAATAAGACTTCTATCTCAAGCTTGTTCTTTAATAATCACTCGATATAAATAAATAAATAACGAACAGACTTCGTTTGTCCCATCTAAGCACCCTAATAGTGTAAACTGTAAAGAATATTTCATAATTGTATGGGATGATAAAGGGGAAACTGGTGCTTATTTACTAAAATTACAGTAGGTGAAGCACCAAAAAAAAATGTACAAGGTTACAGGAGCAAATTTGTTTGGTCAGTGGTTAGAAGATGATCGAATAATTTCCGAATTTCGTACTCTTTCGAATAGCAAAAGAAATCAACACAATTTTAATATAAATCAAGCGAAATTAACAGACATCAATTGGTCGTATAACATCTTTCAAATCGTCAATTCGTTTTATGTTACTGGATGCTGGGATGGACAAGAAAATAATATTGTCCAAGTGGAATTGCCTCAAGATTGCAATACAACTGAAAGCCAAACTAACCTTGAGATGATTGGCGACGATTACAGTCTCTTTCTGATAGACAAAATGTCTAAATTAATGTGGGTTATTGATATCGAAAACAATGATAGTCCCCAGAAAGTCAATTTCAATATGGTTGCTCCTTTAGAAAATAGCTCAAAGAGACCACGACAAGATAGTCAAATTAAAAAGGTGGGCTTAACATATGACTCTGTTATATGCTTAACCACAGATGGAAAAGTATATAAAATGCTTTATGATAATGGTGTTCAGCCAACCCTGATGGATACAAGCCATTGTGTTGGAAAAGTATGTGACATTCAATGTGGATATGAACATTTTATGTTGCTCACTCAAGCAGGCAGGGTCTATACTTGGGGCAATGGAAGGTAATTATTTGACATTATTTTTCAAAAATAATATAGAAGTACATATTTACCTGCATATGATTGCATATTTTTATTTTTTCAGGAGACTTCAGCTTGGTCATGGTGCTTTGGACAATCTGGAATCCCCTAAACAAGTAGATGCTCTTGCAGGCATACCAATCACAAAAATCAGTGCAGGGGGCTGGCACTGCTTGGCTCTAAGTGAATTTGGAGATCTGTATACATGGGGATGGAATGATACTGGCCAGCTGGGGGTGCGTCATCCAGATAACAAAGGAGTTTTGAATAGAGAAGGTCTCAAGAGCTACCCACTCCCAACTCTAGTTGATATGACAGATGATAATGATGAAATAGTTAATACAAATGTAGTGGATATTGCTTGTGGATCCAGACACTCAGCCATACTGTTGGCTGATGACTCAATCTGGACTACAGGTTACAATAAATATGGCCAACTTGGATTTCCAATAGAAGATAAACTAAAACTTGACTACTATAGAAAAGCATTTGAATGTGAAAAAGGGATTGAGATTAATTGTGGCCAATGGTCTACTGTTTTAATCAATCATATTTCCAATAAATAAGATTTAATATATTAATACTCACATGTTTTATTACCTTTTTTTGTATTAATTACAATTAAAAATCTGTTAAACGCTCGTGAGTCTTGTACGATAAATGATTTTCTTTGCTATCAGCGCAAATTAGACCCTAAAGCATATCTGCCCTCTTCGTAAAAAATAATCAAATATTCCCGCGTTGTAAGCGTTTCATTGTACGAGCTGATAAGATTCGCTAGAAGGTATTCAGATATGCATTTTAAAATGATGACCAAATTAAGTACACATTTTTAATAATATATAGATAATTGAAGTATTTGGTTACAAGTATGTGGTCTTTATTTGTATTTTCCTCTCTTAGGAACTAGGACTAGTGAAGTAGTAAATTGTTACGTGTAATGAAACGTTTCATGTTTTTGACATCTTAGTACTAAAAACAGAATCTGGCAATGTTTAAAAGTATTGATTTTCTTCTCTATTTCCAATTATTTGAGCATCGAGAACTGCGTAATAAAGTGTGAAGTAAACGCATAACTTTCGCAGTCGTTACCTTCAAATGGACCTGGTCAATAAGATCTCTACACGCCTTTGATAGCTTTGGAAACATCAGTAAGTTGTATTTACTATTTTTCCGCTAGTTTGTTTGCCGCTTGCTAAGCGGCAATTAACAACATAAACCTGGCCGACATGGAGAGAGCTGAAGAGGCGAGGGAGTATGTAAATCTGGCTAGGCAATTATCGTCTAGCGGCAGTTATAGTAAAGCATTCGATCTTTATTTAGTAGCCTTCGACAAAGATCCACGCTTGAAGGAATTGTTTGAGCCTGAGTTCCGCGTAGTTTTAATAAGACTTAACGAGGTTCTCGTGAGTGCCGGTAAAATGGAGGATATTTTCGCTAATTTTGGCAAAGCAGTTGATGCATTTCCTAGCAACAGTCACTTGCTGAATGATATTGGAAAATATCTCTATAAATTTGGTTTCTATACTGAAGCATGGAGTCATTTCCAAAAGGCACTCAAGATCGACCCAAGTTTTGTTAATGCAGAGAAAAATGTTAATTCTATTAAGAATTTACTTCTTGAGAGATGGCATTTCAGAATGCTTAATGATAAGATACGCAATGAAGGATACTATGACGCCATTAAAGATAGTACTAACCGTTTCAAGGACAGTATTCTTGATATTGGCACAGGGACAGGCATACTAGCTATGTTTGCCAGTGAATTTACAGCAACTGCTGTGACAGCTATAGAAGCTTCAGAAATCATGGCTTGGTTAGCAGAATGTGTAACACAGGGGAATAACAGACCAGACATTGTAATTGTGAATAAGATGTCAACAACTATGAACTACAGGGACATTGGAGGAAAAAGATCTCTGGTGGTAACAGAGTTATTTGATGCAGGTCTATTTGGGGAGCATGTATTACAGACGCTTTCACATGCTTGGGAATATTTCACAATACCTACATCACGCATCATTCCCAATAAAGCAGAATTCTTTGTGGTGGCTGCAAAATCTGACAGTCTAAACAGAAAATACCAACTATGTTCATCAGTTAAAGATATTTTGAACATAAAGGATACACATGTTCATGTCCTCTCTGAGAATGATACGTATGACTGTGAGGATATACATCTCATTAAGGATGTAAAGTATATCACTGAGCCACAATCCTTGTTGAAAGTAGATTTCAATGATTACCGTGACATACAGGAGAAACTGAAAAGCACAGAACCTTATGAAGTGGCACTTAAATCAAAAGTAAATGACGATATGAATATTATAATTGGCTACTTTAATCTATACTTAACCAAAGATATAACTCTAACTACTGATCCAAGGGCAGAAAACAGGGCAAATGCTTGGCAGCAGGCAGTCTTTTATGACAACATACCTAAGGCTGTCAAAGAGAATGAAATAATAAATGCAGAGTTCCTGATCAACAAGGGTAAGTTGACCATGATACCATTCTCTGATACACCAATAACTAGGATTTCTCCAGAAGCCATTCGTTTTTTGAATGATGACGAATATGTTAAATCTATCACCGGTTCTATTGGTATGACTTGTATATATTTGGGCCAAATGGCTGATATTTCTCAAATCAACATTGTTGACCTGTGCCCATTCCCCATTTTTGGTATGTCCATGCTTAAACGGGGTGCTCAATCGCTGGTTTGCTATGCCAAGACAGAGAGTGACAAGAAGTTCTTTGAGAAAGTCTTCAAAGCTAATAATATAAATTGGACTAAAGTTACAGTATTAGAGGGTGATAATTGGGGGCATGAAGTATTCAGAGATGAGAAATATCACGCAATATTTTGCCACGTATTTGATTTGAGCGGCGATATAGATTTGCGCTTTAGAGAGCTGTCTGTACATTTGCGAAATAATCATCTTGTACATGGAGGTTTGTTCATGCCAGCCAACATTAGGCTGATGGGGAAAATTGTGAACAGTCCCTGGATTAATATAAACAACAGAGTTTATAATGAGAATGTGAAGAATTACCAAGTAGCAGAATTCATTAACAAGTATGAAGTAACACAGAATTTCTGCATAGATTTCGCAAATATAGGGTATACTGATGTTACAGAAACAACCAGCATTGGTCCATTGTTTAGTGATGTCAAAACTGAGATTATAAGCTTTCCAATTACAGAAAGTGGCCAGGCAAATGCTATTTTGTGCTGGTATGAAATAGAATTGACAGAGGAGCTTGAAATTTTGTCAACCAATCGTCCAGGCAGTTTTATGGATGGCACATTGTTCCTTATTAGCCCTCCTGAGCCATTGGTCGAGGGACGACTGGCATGCGTCGTTCGCACAAATGACGATGAAGGATCATACAGGCTCGCATTCCGAAACGAGGTTTCATAAACTTTTCGTTTTTTTAATGACTTTAATTTTGATGTGAAATAAAATTTCCATCTGATATTGAATTACTCATTAGTTTTCTCACTCAGTAGGTTTTTGTATTATCTACATAAGTTAATTAGTATTTACAAAATATAATTTATAATACATTTTGTCTTGTATTCAAAATAATATATCTTTATTATATTTGACTAAAATGAACTTACTTCACAGGGTGTTGTTAAAACATTTCCTTTCTGTATTGAAACACACTATTTGATATAGGTCTAATTTTAGCCATACCTACTTATTACAGTATTCATGTTTTAATGTTCTTAGAATAATCTCAATGTGCTGTAATACAAGTAATCTCATAAATGTTATTATATTTAATTGAATGTTGTAGAAATCAATTAATCAAATCCGAAACATGACATCTATAATCATGACAATTTAATGCATTTTTGTCAAATAGAAATAGGCAAGGCCAATTTATTATTATCTCCTTACCTTAATGTATTTACAATCTATGTGCCACTAGTTATTAATTGTAGACTTGTCCCTGTCGCTTTTACTAAATTTGCTTAAAAGATAATTTGTTCTATACAGGTTCTATCTAGATTTGTCTCAGGAAACAACTTTAGTTAAGCTCAGTATGGCTCAATCATGAATATTTTTAGTTCAAATTATAGCCTGCATTTGCATTTTATTTCCTTCTTTGTTAAGTAAGTATTAACGTTATTTCTAGATAAGTATAATCTAAAGTAACATAGTAGCTCTTTAATCGCATTTATAGCTACCTCAATATTTTATTGTTATCTCATGCCTCTGATCTGTCCACCAAATATCATAATAATAAATACTAATTTTAATATGTCCGTATCGGCTCCTGATTGAGCAGGGCTGCCATCGTTAAATTTGTTATTCAGAAAAATATTTGTACCTACTCTTCACTTAAAATTTCGAAGTAATAAAAACTTCCTCCGAGCTTAGAATTCGCTTAGAAAATGTGTATTTTCTTGTTTCTTGGGTGCAGTAACAGCATTATTTAAAATAAACTATATCGCCCCTCTGCGGTTCGATCAAGAACAATGTCTGTATGCAACCTTACTCGTTCTCTACATTAATCGCGGAGTTGCCCTCGGGCGACTTCCATGTGTTGTCGGTTTTTGGACCGAGTCAAAGGGCTCGAAGTAACACGATGCGTTCACGAATGCCTCTCTACACTACTCGGCTGGTCTTGGACTACTTTGCGAGTACCTAGTGTATAAAACGCAGTATAGTTGAGATGGCAAAAGCAAAGATGATAATTTTAAATATTCAGGTTATTTGTGCCTGTGCCCTGGAGTTGAAATGTAAAGTTGGTTATCTTAGTTTGGCTATTTCCGAAAAGGCACTATGCTTTGCACGTATCGTGAAAATGAAAAAGTATAAAAAGACGATACTTGCAAAAAACTTAAGGAATGAGAAATCTGTGACTGAAATGTTGCATGCTTAGGAATAAGAAATTTAGCAAAATGGGGCTGTGAAGAAACTCCAAAGTAGGACCAATGTTTCTATTTTCGAATACCATGTTTTCAGTATTGAATGTTTTAATAAACATAATTGTAAAGAAATAAATTAATCATAAATTCTTGACCTGAAATTTAAAAGTTTAATTTTATTATGTTTCTTAAAAGATTTGGGATGAAATGCTTTGCTAATATGAGATCGATCGGACCGAAACTATGAAGCCTATGTATAAAGTTATATACTTATTATGTTAACTGAATTGTAAAGCTTTCTATTGTTTTTTTTAACATTCTATTCAGTTTACCACATCTTGTTTTGTTTAAAATACTAATTTTATAGTTGACATCGAAATATGTAATTACCAATTCATAAACTTTAGTTACCTATTCAATATCATGGCTCGCCAATCGGATATAGGGCCAACGATAGGATCCTCATCCATTGGGATTTACCGCTAAAATGGCGACAGGAAATAACGATGGCTATCCTTTGTTACGTAAAATGGAAGTAACTCCGACCCCGAGATGATGCCGGCACCGCCCGTGACCTTCAACGGCAATATGAAAGGCCTAATAGATAAATAATACATGGCAATCGATGAAGGATTGCTATTCAAAGAGCGAACAGTGTTGAGTTATTTTCGTTTCAATCAATATCTTACAGTGTTAGAGGACGACGCCTACAAGTTTACAGTGGAATGTTCATAGGAACATTTCACTGTAAACTTGACTAGTTATGAATATGTAAATTATCATAGGATAATTTACATATTCAATATAACTAGTCTGTACTCTCAAATTGTCCCGCATTTATTTAATAAATTTAGGTAAATTTATATTGGTCATCGTACATTGTTCTCAATAGAAATAGCTAATATCGGTGTATTTTAACTTTTCAATGTTAAATGTTAACCAGTGTATCGTAGTGGAATATTTTTGTGATATTTTTAATTGTTGGAAATTTGAATGTACTCATATTAAAGGATTTTCAATGTCTTATGGTTGTTTCAATTATATCCAATACCTATTATATTTACCTTAAACTCGAACGACTAATTGCCCCAGTGAAGGTAATGTTGGTAATAGCTATCTAAAGCCAACAGTTGGTAACAGGAGAAAATTATCCTCAGAAACCTAAGTAAGTAGTAGTATGTATATATATGTATAGTCACTAAGTAACTATCTGGGGGCACGGCAGTGCCCCCGACAAGTCGAGCGCGAAGCAAACACTGCCGTACCATCCTTTACAGGATCCATTTCGCCGCATTTTCAGGCCCCGATTTGAGAACCTTTGGATAATACCAGAGCGCTGAAATTTTCGTCATCTAGTAAGATATAATAACTTACTTTAAATCCAAAATTTCAAGTCTGTAGGTCATTTAGTTCCGACGTTAAGCGAAAAGTTTCGCATTTTCGACAGAGACTCACTCACTCATGATCATCAAAATAGAACTAGTACTTCCCATTAACTCAGAAAGCTGAAATTTGGTACAGAGTTAGGGTTTAATGGCTACATAAAGGGAAAAATATGAAAACTTCGAAAATCGAAGATCTGGAGTACCTGGTGACCCTGCTTAGATAACAAAATCATCAAAATAGAACTAGTACTTCCCATTAACTCACAGAGCTGAAATTTGGTACAGAGTCAGGGTTTAATGGTTACATAAAGGGAAAACTATAATAACTTGGATAATCGAAGATCTGGAGTACCTGGTGACCCTGCTTAGATAACAAAAGAGCCCAGCCAAACTATAAGAGATTGACATACCGCCATTAAAGAATATATATTTAACATGGTGGGCCGCTTCATCCGATGTCAAAAATCGGGGGCACGGTAGTGCCCCCGCCAAGTCGAGCGCTAGACAATACAAACAGACATGTTGGTGCACACAAATATTTGTAGGTACTGCCCGGGGATCGAACCCGGAACCCTTGGTGTAGTAGCCGACGTTTCAACCATTACACCCAATGGGTCGTCTAATAATCCTTTCAAGTTTCTACAAAAAGAAGTAAAATCCCACCAAAAACATTCTGTAAAAAATCCAGCCAAGTCTCGATGGAGCTGCTTGATTATCTCTAAAAAGTAATGAAATCAAGACAAAGACGTGCCAAGTCTAAGGTTCCTTACTGCAATTAATTAATTATTATGGTTAATGTTGTGTGACTTGGCCGTTGAACATTCTTTATACGTTAGTGGCTTTATCAAGCCTACAATCGATGGGCTATTGAATCACCGTTTTCCAAGTGGCAAATTTGTACCGTTGTTGGTGCAATGGTGTCATGAAGCACCTAGTTTTGTATCCTTGTGTACTCTTCAACGGCCAAGCCACACCCTTTACGGTTAGTTTCGTGCCCCTCGGTGGGGACGTAAAATGAGCTGATGATGATTAGTGTCTATGATTCTAACGCAACTAACAGATGAATAAAAAGCGGCCAACTGCAAGTCGGACTCACCCATGGAGGTTTCCGTAGCAGCAAGTACTACTGATTTATTATAAGAAAATGTGATTTACATTTTATCACCTATAAATAAACTGCTGACTAGATGTCGTTAAATTTCAGCGAAAGTTATCATGATAATGATATTAATGATTTACATACATTATATGTATAGGTACATATTTTTTCACTCCCTTCTTGTCAAAGATAGTAAGCATTATCAGACAGGTGCTATGACGTGGTAACGTTATATTTTGACCATATTATTATTTCTAAGACTTTTCATCCATCATTCATAAGCCCACCTCTTCCCTTAAAGCCCCCAAACATCTATACTCCATCATCATCAGTTTATAACTGCCCACTGTACCCTGCACATGCCTTATCGCACTGCGTTAGGAGAGATTGGCTTGTAACCCACCATGCGGGCCCACGGTTTCGTAGGTGTTAATGACTACCATCCTATTGTAGCCAAGACAGACGTCTAACGTGCCTACAGGGTGATTCAGAAATGTTCTTTCTTAGTATAAAAGCTAAGGTTACGTTTCTCCGCGAAATTCGAACCCACGACCTCCTGGTAACGCAGTCGAACGCTGTACTCACTGGACCAGGGTAGGCGAACCAATGGCACGCGACACAATATTTTAGACACGCCGCCGATTATACGACATTTGTAAAAAATAATCAGAAAGTCAAAATCATTAGATGGCACGTCAATGACGCCATTAAACATTTTTGGAGAAAAGTTGGCACGTTGATGCAAAAAGGTTCGCCTACCTTGAACTAGACCATAGATATTATCACAAAACATTAAACTAATTAAGATATATTTTTTTCAATTAATAAAACACAGAATAAATGATAGGTTAATTTAATACCCTCACACATTTTACTTATATACAAACAGTATACATAATTATCTGACAAATAAATTGTATTCTTCACATTGTATCCAGATGAATTGAATGAAATGATTGCAGGCAATAAAAAAATACTGTGTTGCAATCCTTCATAAGGAGTTGCCAACAATAATATTTATTCTGAATAAAAATTAAAGGTAACACAATTTAGGACATATTATTTGTAAACTGAAAATAATAGAATGGGATGGTGACAAACATATTAAGCTCTATTCCGGATAGAACTTTCGTGTTTTGTGAAAATTTAGAAACATGTAATTCAGTGCATAGATTTGACATACAAAAAATAATAATGAAAAATGCGATGTAAATCAACGTAGCCATCAAAAACGTAAAGTGTTTAGTATTACTACATCTAACAGTGAATAACGTTATGTTGGCAATTCGTACTCGCGCGCTTCCTCTATCACCGCCCGAGCTTGTTCCAAAGCTTTCCTGTAAAAAAAATTCAATTTACTATTTGCATATAATGACTTGAAATTATGACGATCTATTAGGTATAACGATTGAGAAAACAGTTACTGCAACAAGGGTTTCGGGTTCAAACATTTGTGTGCATGAACATGTCTATTAGTTTTAGTCTGTGTATATATTATAAATAGTAAAAAGTATATATTGTACGTAGAAGAAACATACTTATATACATTTTTAAATTATACATAGAAAATACCCAGACCATTACAAACAGACATTTTCATGCACACAAATGTTTGTACTGCCCCGGGATCTAACCTTCGGTGTAATAGCCGACGTCTCGACTATTATGCCACATAAGTCGTCATCGTCGTCAAAGAAAATCTCTCAAAACGAGTCTCGTTTTAGAATACGAGCCTAAATGCTTTCTATTGTATTTTGTAAATATACAAAATACAATAGAAATTTTAACGTTCATAACTCACCGATGTCCCGGCACCCCGGGCTGCAGTGCCGCGAGTGCCCGGTGCGCGAGGGCGGCGAGGCGGCCGAGGGCGCTGGGGCGCAGGGTCCCGGCGCGAGAGAGACTCACCGATGTCCCGGCACCCGGGCTGCAGTGCGCGAGTGCCCGTGCGCGAGGCGCGAGGCGGCGGAGGGCGCTGGGGCGCAGGGTCCCGGCGCGAGAGAGACTCACCGATGTCCCGGCACCCCGGGCTGCAGTGCCGCGAGTGCCCGGTGCGCGAGGGCGGCGAGGCGGCGGAGGGCGCTGGGGCGCAGGGTCCCGGCGCGAGAGAGACTCACCGATGTCCCGGCACCCCGGGCTGCAGTGCCGCGAGTGCCCGGTGCGCGAGGGCGGCGAGGCGGCGGAGGGCGCTGGGGCGCAGGGTCCCGGCGCGAGAGAGACTCACCGATGTCCCGGCACCCCGGCTGCATGCCGCGAGTGCCCGGTGCGCGAGGCGCGAGGCGGCGGAGGCGGCGGCGCAGGGTCCCGGCGCGGAGAGACACCGATGTCCCGGCACCCCGGGCTGCAGTGCCGCGAGTGCCCGGTGCGCGAGGGCGGCGAGGCGGCGGAGGGCGCTGGGCGCAGGGTCCGCGCGAGAGAGACTCACCGATGTCCGCACCCCGGGCTGCAGTGCCGCGAGTCCCGGTGCGCGAGGGCGGCGAGGCGCGAGGGCTGGGCGCAGGGTCCCGGCGCGAGAGAGACTCACGATGTCCCGGCCCCGGGCTGCAGTCGCGAGTGCGTGCGCGAGGGCGGCGAGGCGCGGAGGGCGGGGCGCGGGTCCGGCGCAGAGAGACTCACCGATGTCCGGCACCCGGCTGCAGTGCCGCGAGTGCCCGGTGCGCGAGGGGCGGCGAGGCGCGAGCGCTGGGCCAGAGGGTCCCGGCGCGCGGCACCGTCGCCGCCAGGGCGCCGCACGCCTCGCCCGCCCACACGCCGCCCGCCGTGCCCGCGCTCACACACAGCGTCTCTGCAACACCAACACCACCATACATACATTATCCGAGAGCCGCCCCTATATAACTCCTATGGATCATATACTGTTCTGTTGTGTGTGAAACTGAGTTGCTTAGTACTATACTATAAGGTTGATATACATTATTCAAACACCAACACACACACACATACGTGAGTTACGTGAGTTCACCACAATTAAAGGTACGTCCTTTGAACGTTAGTATACGTTCGTTCGTGAAAGATTGAGCTTGTCGACCTTTGACAACTCAATTCTACTCACCGAACACTTAATTTTCTCGTTATTTTTTTACAAATACATTCATATTATACATAGATGTGTAAGGACTGCCTTCCAATCTAAAGGGTGCAGGTTCAAATCCCGCCTCGTACCAATTTCTATTCGAATTTACAAAATTATTTGTACCTTTATCCGCCGCTCTTACAATGAAGGAAAATTTCGTGAAGAAACCTGGGCACGCTGCGAATAGATTCAAAGGTAAGTGAAATCGGCCAATCCGCACTGGGCCCGCGTCGACGACTACCGTCTAATCACCCTATACGGGTAGGCTCGTGCCCCTCGGTTGGGACGTATAATGAGCTTCTGCTGAAAACATAAAAAACACGTACAAAACCTACATACCGATGAGTGAGAGCACTAGTGGATCAGCTTGGAGTACGGCGGGCGGTGACGTCAGCGCCAGTGACGCCCGCAGTAGCCTCACGCCCGAGCCGAGGCATCTACGCCAGAACGCCGCCGATGGACCCTCCACTACCCTGATAGAAATAAATAAATAAATATCCACGTACATTCACACAGCGCCATTTAGCGCCAAGTTAAGCGTGAAGCCTGTATTATGGATACTAAACAACGGATAAACTACTTATATACATTTTATTTTGCAAATACATACATACACCCAGACCATTACAAACAGACCTGTTCATGCACACAAATGTTTGTACTGCCCGGGGATCGCACCCGGAACCCTTGGTGTTGCAGTCGTCGTCTCAACCGCAACACCAAAGCGGTCGTCAAATAAAAATTATTCTTGGAATTTCTAAAACCATGGTAGAAATCATTCACATTACTATACAACATGTTTGAGACAGACAACAGTCACTTCTTCCATAGTTTTTGATATGAGTGACTGCTACACGTAATACTAAGCCTGTTGAGGGTTTACTACTTAGACGACTCAGTACCGGATCTACTACCTGGTAAACGTACGTCAGTGCTAAGTAAGTTTGTTGCTGTTTGCTAGAGTGTATGAGTACCACAGTTAAGTAAGTTGTTGCTGTTTGCTACGAGTGTTATGAACTACATTGCTAAGTTGCTGTTTGCTACGAGTTTATGATACTACATGTGCTAAGTAAGTATTTGCTGTTTGCTACGAGGTTATGAGTACACATGTGCTAAGTATTTGTTGCTGTTTGCTACGAGTGTATGATTACATGTGCTAAGTAAGTTTGTTGCTGTTTGCTACGAGTGTTGAGTACCACATTGCAATTAGTAAGTTTGTTGCTGTTTGCTACGAGTGTTATGAGTACTACATGTGCTAAGTATGTTTGTTGCTGTTGCTACGAGTGTTATGAGTACTACATGTGCTAAGTATGTTTGTTGCTGTTTGCTACGAGTGTTATGAGTACTACATGCTAATTTGTGTTGTTTGCTCGAGTGTTATGAGTACCACATGTGCTAAGATGTTTGTTCTGTTTGCTAGAGTGTTATGAGTACTACATGTGCTAAGTAGTTTGTTGCGTTTGCTACGAGTGTTATGAGTACTACATGGCTAAGTAAGTTTGTTGCTGTTTGCTACGAGTGTTATGAGTACTACATGTGCTAAGTATGACTGTTGCTGTTTGCTACGAGTGTTAATGTACTACATGCTAAGTATGTTGCTGTTTGCTACGAGTGTTATGAGTACTACATGTGCTAAGTAAGTTTGTTGCTGTTTGCTACGAGTGTTATGAGTACTACATGTGCTAAGTAAGTTTGTTGCTGTTTGCTACGAGTGTTATGAGTACTACATGTGCTAAGTAAGTTTGTTGCTGTTTGCTACGAGTGTTATGAGTACTACATGTGCTAAGTATATTGTTGCTGTTTGCTACGGATTTTGAGTACCACATGTGCTAGTATGTTTTTCTGTTTGCTACGGGTTATGAGTATATGTGCTAAGTAAGTTTGTTGCTGTTTGCTAGAGTGTTATGAGTACCACATGTGCTAAGTATGTTGTTGCTGTTTGCTACGAGTGTTATGAGTACTCATGTGCAAGTATGTTTTGCTGTTTGCTACGAGTGTTTGAGACTACATGTGCTAAGTAAGTTTGTTGCTGTTGCTACGAGTGTTATGGTACTACATGTGCTAAGTATTGTTGCTGTTGACGATGTTATGATATACATGTGCTAAGTAAGTTTGTGGCTGTTTGCTACGAGTGTTATGAGTATACAGTGCTATAAGTTTGTTGCTGTTTGCTACGAGTGTTATGAGATACTACATGCTAAGTATATTTTGCTGTTTGCTACGAGTTTATGAGTACTACATTGTCTAAGTATGTTTGTTGCTGTTTGCTACGAGTGTATGAGACTAATGTGTAAGTAAGTTTTGTTGCTTTTCTACGAGTGTTATGAGTACACATTGCTAAGTAAGTTGGTGCTGTTTGCTACGAGTGAGAGTACTACATGTGCTAAGTATTTGTTGCTGTTTGCACGATGTTATGAGATACACATTGCTAAGATGTTTGTTGCTGTTTGCTACGAGTGTTATGAGTACTACATGTGCTAAGTATGTTTGCTGCTGTTTGCTACGAGTGTTATGAGTACTACATGTGCTAAGTATGTTTGTTGCTGTTTGCTACGAGTGTTATGAGTACTACATGTGCTAAGTAAGTTTGTGTGTTTGCTACGAGTGTTATGAGTACTACATGTGCTAAGTAAGTTTGTTGCTGTTTGCTACGATGTTAGTATACATGCTAAGTAAGTTTGTTGCTGTTTGCTACGAGTGTTATGAGTACTACATGTGCTAAGTGAGTTTGTTGCTTTTGCTACGTGTACTACGTAAGTCTGTTACTGTTTGCTACGTCTACTACATGTGCTACGCTTCCTTCCTCAGAAAGTGCAGTAGTCGGATTTTAGGGCAAATTGGCTCAAGACCTTTTCAAAACTATGAATACATATTGACTAACAATATAAAATACAACATAGAATCAAGATTAATAAAAGTGCGAATAAATAATTATCTAATTTTGATAATTAATAAAAGCAAGTTCACCGAAAATAGATATAAAAAAAGGCGTATAATTTGAAATTATAGACTTCCACTTAATTTTCCTGATAAGGGATAAGGTCTTAGGTCAATTTGCTTAAAAACCGGACTTATTGCACTCTTCGTAAGGATGGAAGTGCTACGACGAACACATGCGCTACGTAAATCTTTCACTGTTTGGTACGAATGCTACGTAAGTCTATCATTTTATGGTAGGTTTGTTACGTACTGTGGTGCAGGAAGACGTCCGCGTTGAGTGCGGCGGACAGGCGGGCCCGCACCGCGTTGGCGAGCGCCATCCGTGCGGTGTTCGTTATGGGCGCTTCCACCGCACGGAGTAACAGCTGACGGAGACGGACACACGCGCGGACACACATCGGATCCCACGCGTGCTCCACTAGTTCTGTACGTGAACAATACAACCATAATAATATCATTCATCACGATTAAGATACTTAATATCATCATCAGCTCATTAAACGTCCCCACCGAGGGGCACGAGCGAACGACCTATATACGTGATTAGGTTTAGTCGTCCACGCGCCCAGTGCGGGTTGGACGACTTCACAGCACCTTGAATCTCTTCGCAGGCATGAAGGTTTCCTCACGATGTTCCTTCACCGTAAGAGCGTCGGATAACGTACTATATGATACGTTTGCGGATATTCGAAAACACGACGTGAAACTCCGCCTTATTATTTTATCTTTTTATTTATTAGAAAACAACGGTCATACATTTTCATTAGTTTCTACTTATTGTTGTTACAAACAGACTATATTTCCTTCTTTAATCAAGTTACATATAATTAATTTTGAGCTTAGCTCCGATTAGTATAGTGTAATGTTACTTGTACAATGTTAATATTTAGGTATAATGAGGTTTAATTGGTCATTCGGTAAATTTATAATCCGTTATTAGACAGAATACAAAAATGAACAATTGCAGGACAAGCCAAAATCAGGAATTAAAGCTTTTTTTATCAAGTGTATTGTACAGCAAATATATCAATATCTGACAGTTTCAACAATCACTGTATAGTCTGCAGCACGCTTTATAATAATATATATTACAATAAGTCGTTTACATTTGGATATAAACAGATCTTTACTACGACAGTGACGCTCATGTCCACGGGGTACTCTGAGAATACATTATGCAGAAGTGTAGGGGCTCTAAAAGGTTATAATAATTTATAAAAGTAGGACACAGTCACAGGCGAACTTCCAAAGATTTTATTTTATGAACGTTTAAGTGAATCTTCGTACCAATAAGTATTACCCAGCCTATAATCAAGTGCTTTATGTATTTTTTTTGTATGTTTTCTATTCTATTAATATGACATGTAAAAAGGTTTCCCAGACAGCACATGCAAATTCAAGTCGACTTAAACAAAGCTATTGTACAAAATTTTGTATGTTTGAGATTTTTTGAATGGTTTTTCCAACTCGAAGTATTTACG
>PQWD01007951.1:0-14856 GCA_019425675.1 Leucinodes orbonalis
TCAGACGTATTAAGCTCTAACAGTTCTTTGTTGTTTATTCATGTGTTTTTTTTACTAAATCTGTAATAAGGACGCCGGCGTATGCTTTGATATTTGTTGGACGGTATGTTTCTCTAGGTCTCTTCTGTGACGGCATCTCCTAAAGAAGTTTGACAATAATTTTCTGTTGCGTATTGATTAAGTCACTATAGCACTTATGAAACTGTTTCGAATAGGCGTTGTAAATCATGACTGTGTTCTTGATCATAAGCAACAATACGTGCGAATTCCGGAACTCTGGGTGGCAAATGAAAGGGCAATTAAAGTGGACCAATATGGTCGCGTTACATATTTAACTTGTGAATCCATATAGACTCGATAAGAAGTAGAAGTATCAATGAAATCACTGGCACTGCTGATGTCAATAAATCATAGGGAACTATAATGCACTAAGTAATATATCTCCTAAATTATATATACCTTCAGTAATGGACGTAATTACCGGGTGTGAGAGACCTAACATCTGTTGTCTCGGTTGACGGGCGCAGTGCGGCATTGATGAATAAAAATAACCTATCTATCAGTTGTTGGTTTCCTTCAATGCCGCTGTCTATCATGGTCAGGCGTATTACTAACCATCAGGTGAGCGTCCTGACCGTCCTGTTCACTTCGAAACATAAAAAACCTTAATAGTAAAACGTTCAGCCAAAGATTTAGACGGATGAGTCGTTCATAAATCGACAACCGAAGTCTCTCACCAGAGGCTGCTTCGTCACCATCTCCTGTAGGTTCGTTCAGTCCCTGTTCGTGGACCAGACCGCTTTTTACTAGGCTACCTAGCCCTCTCCGCAACGCCCCAGGCCGAGGTTCGAGACCACTCGGTGACAAAAACAAACATCATTTACACTACTTACTCAGTATGTACCAAACAGAGAGCCCCATCAATACACCATTAACAAAGCATTTAAGTATAAATTTGTTTCTTAAGACAACCCATTTTGTGTAACAGTTGAGACGTCAGCTCTTACAACAAGGGTTCTGGGTTCGATCCCCGGGCTGTACACACATTTATGTGCACGAACGTGTCTGTTTGTATTGGTCTGGGTGTTTTCTATGTCCGTTCCGTTGTTTAGTATCCATATCACAGGCGCCTAATGCTTAGTTTGGGACTAGATGGCGCTGTGTGAGAGTCAGTGGATATTTATTATTATTTAAGTCCTACACGAACAACGATACAATCAATACGTCAAACAGTAATGGTACATAACCCTAATGTCAAAGTTGTCTGTGGTAGGTCCGCAATCATCGTATACCGACACTGTTTCCCACGGCCGACCCTCGGGAGTTCTCACATCGATTCGTAGGCCGCAATACATCTGTTTCTAATTCAACAATCGGGAGACCCGGTGAAGTGTAAAGCAATTACTGTTGTTTGAACCATAAAGTAGATTATAAGTGTACTGTTCTAAATCTTAGATATGGTGTAACATTTACAGAGTCAGCTCGTGTAGTAGCTACCCTATATATATATAGGCACGAGCCTACCCGTATAGGGTGATTAGTCCTTAGTCGTCCACGCGCGCCCAGTGCGGGTTGGCCGACTTCACGCACAACCTTTGAAACTCTTCGCAGGCGTGCGCAGGTTTCCTCACGATGTTTTCCTTCACCGTAAGAGCGTCGGATAACGTACATATAATTTCAAAAATTCGAAAACACATTGGTACGTGGCGGGATTAGAACCTCAGCCCTCCCGGTAGGAGGGCAACAGTCCACACCATTGAGCCACCGACGTGAATAAATGAAAAAAAGCCTACATTAGTGAGACGGAAGAGGTTCCGGGATCGCTCGTCGCACGAAACACCTCCAAAGTGGTGATGTGTATCTGTCCGCCAGGGTCATTAAGATGCTGTTGCTACTGCCCCGGACCCTCCTCATCAGGGATGCTATTTTTTTTGCCAGAATCGCATGGAAACCATCGGTTTGTTTGTCCGCAAACATTCCGACGCACTACAAGTCGAAGTAGTCCCAGCAATATGATGTATGCAATGGTATTCTGTATATATAAGGTAGATACGCCATCCGTGCCTCTAAAATGAACCGCCGAAGAAAGTACACTTTATACTCTTTTGTTTAGGTAAATGTCGTCGAAATTCGAAATATGTGTATGTGTGCAGTCACTGCATACGGAACACTTTTTTATATTGTTTTGTATGTCACGAATCCATACTTTTTTTACATCATTAGATGTATGATGATGTTTTCCTATACGGGTGTCGATTGCATTACAAAACAACTCGTTACGGAAACCAGCGGTAGCCGCTTATCTTAGTAATGTGGGTTACAGTTGGTGTCGTTTCCTCACTGACTAATGCTGTTTATTTATAATATCGGTACAAACGGACAATGGTTTGCTGGATCTGTGTCATATTTACAGGGAATGTGTTGTTGCATTGTTTTACCGTCAACTGAAACATATAGGGAAACTTCTTAGCGTGTCGAAGGCAAACACACATTAGTTTAGTGGCCCAGAAAACAGCACGCCGGGCACGAAGTCAGATGGGCCATCGTTTGCTGAACCACAAAGGCAAGCAATGTCCTGAACCACCCAAAAAACCCGTCTAGCCAAATTTCCTTGCTGCAGCCAGTATGGGGAAACTGAAATATAGGAATCGAAAGTGCGAATATGTGGTCGCATTGCTTTTCCGTCATAGTATGAATACGTTTAAGGGAGATTTGATTTAATAAATAATCAAAATGGAACCAGGAAATTAAATATAATATTCAACGCCATGTTCAAACATCTCGGTGTTTTCTCTACAACTTGTATATACAAATCCGCATTGGGCCTTCGTGGTGGGTTACATCCCAATTTTCCCATTGCTATGATGGTGGGAGGTGGCTTGCAGCAGAACGTTAAATACTGATATATAAGGTGATGATATAAATATGAACTTTTATTTCTTGTAAAAAAGTACCAATTGCAGAATCGTCACTAGCATTGAGTCGAATGTGTCATAATTTTATGATACTGTCCTTAAGTACTCGTAGACTAACAGAGTGGTCCTTTAGTATGTAGTTCACATTATGAAGTTAAAGTTTCGTCGTGATTTTCCCAATACCGAGATGAAGTTGTTTACAGCGAACACAGTCATTACAGACAAGGGGGAAGGGGGACTCCAGGGGGAGGGTCATGGGGGTCATGTCCCCCCCTGAGCTATTTTTAAGTACTACACTCACGTACATTAACAAAATACCTTATAAGTTCTTAACTTGACTACTACTACGTGACCCCTTCCTGGCGCCTAACCTGGATCCGCCCCTGTAAAAAAGTACCAATAACAAAATTGCCGCTCTAGCAATGAGTCGAATGTGTCATAATTTCATGACACTGTACTTAAGTGAATAGTATTAATTCTGGCGGACCTCGCAATAATCTTATCAGGCTTAGTCAAAGGCTTGCGATAATACCGCGAGCGCCACACGACATTCCTGACATTATTTTTGTGCGATACAATGTGATTGTATATATACAGTATGATATACAAATCAACTCTCCAAAACGGATATACTGATCGGGTTGTTCACTGATTAAATAATATTTATTCTTTACGCAATTGTTATCACATCAAAGCAAAATCTATTCTTAAACCATGCTTATGTTTACACATTGACTGTCATGTCACCATGTCATGTGACGAACAAATAATAAAAAATATTGAGTCTCCCGGAGTTTCCTATACAATCCATGAGTGCAAAAAAATATAGAGGTCTTTAAAATACTATCTACTTTGTAACTAATTTTCTTTTATTCTAGTAATTTACAAGCCAATACAGATCCGGTGGAAGTCTGAAAGGGATGTCCTGTAGGTGACATACTGTCGTAGTGATACTAGATGCATAGTTTACAGGCTATAATGTCTTAATTTAATCTCATATAATGTCATCATCAGCTCAATATACGTCCCCAGCTTAGGGGACGAGCCTAGCCGTATAGGGTAAATAGGCCTGAGTCGTATACGCGGTCCCAGTGCGGATTGACCGACTTCACGCACTACCTTTGGATCTCTTTGTAGGCGACCGCAGGTTCCTGCACGATGTATTTTTGGATATATTCACTTAATCACCAGCTTACCGTCATAGTCTAAGAAAGAAGCAGGCTCGAGGGCCTGATGTTCCACCTTTCCCATTCGTGCAATGGTATACAAATGCACGTCCGCATTTTTTTGTAGTGATTACACGATTTAATGAGAGATGCGTCGCAACGCTCTCTAACATACAATGGAAGCTCTACCAAAAAAAACAACTCCCAGAGAGAGTTAACATACGCCCATGTTATTGTAATAACCGACTTGTACTCTAATTACGTCTTTGCACCGCTCGATATGAACCTGACATGACAATAAACCTAAGACTGTTAGTTATGTATTATTATATTTTTATCAAGTCACAGATAAATGTTGGGATTTCACACGTTTTTAAAATTCATAGATAGGCAAACGAGTAAACAGTTCACATGATGGTAAATTTATCTCGCCCCCCCGAGGCTCAGTATGTACTTACCAAGTTTAGGAGTCGAGTGGAACCAATAAGTAAATATTTTCTTAGGGTCCGACAGTGGATAAACCCAGCGAAACCGCCAGCCAGTGACACTCGGAAGGAGCAACGAGTCAGTTGCCAATCTTAACAAAAAGGCCTTAAATTAAATTGTAATTTTAGGACCTTACAATTTTCATGGGCGGCGGCGCCATTTTCCATCGGGGGAGCCGCACGCTCGTTTACCTCCCTATTTGAAAAAAGTAAGCGGATAATAGAGAGGGTACAGGGGAATTTGGAACTCCGGTAAACTCGCTTACTCTTTGTTATGATTATCAGAATGACTATTCGTTGCTGGCCGCAGGTGGCATGCACAGCTTCACCGGACAAGTGGCGAGCCCAGATGGCTCTCCGCACAAAAATCTATGCAACGAGCCTTAGGGTCTCGAGTAGGACACGAACCTCGGCTTAGGGCATTGCAGAGGGCTCACTCACTGATGCGCGTGTTTTTCTGTGATATCACTACTGTTGAGTCGGCTTATTCGTGCCGAAGAATGGCTCGCCCACACTTCAGATGTTTCATACTTTGGCACTCCCGTGTGTCCAGCAATGGCAGTGCTAATGAACTGTTGCCTAATTACTATTGAATTAAACACGGTGTGTTATAATACTTATCGTACCGTAGTTTATGCAACAGTCTTTGTTCGTCGAGACAATTGCATGAGTGGAAACATCGTCAGTACATCTGCGAAAACAAGACAAAGGACCCTAATTGATCAAACAATAACCTAAATTTACAATCGATGTTCAATTGTTTACCTCCTAGTACGAATATGAGTGGCATCATGAGCGTCGTGGCACATTGGTGTGGTTGCCTTCCGATATGGGGTGCAGGTTCATATCCCGCCACGTACCAATGTCTTCTTGAACTTTCAAAATTATATGTCCGTTTATCGGACGCTCTTACGCTGAAGGAAAACATTGTGAGGAAACCTGCACACCCCTTCGAAGCGATTCAAAGGTGAAGGCCCGCGTGGACGACTTGAGTCCTATACGCCCGTTACGGGTAGGCTCGTGCCCCTCGGTGGGGACGTGAAATGAGCTGATGATGATGAGTGCAGTCATATCATCATCATCTGCCTTTAACAGCCCACTGCAGGCACAGAATACTTGTGTGTAGATGTGGCTCTAATCCACCACGCGAGTTCACTGTGAATTCACTGTGAGTTCACTGTGAACTTTAACAGTAGCGTCTCAATACATTTACCATAATCTAGTTTATGTCCACAAAAATCTTCATTTGTTTGAAAAAAATTGTGACGTACATAACTTTAATACTAGGAACAAAAACAAACTTGCTGTCCCAAATCTTAGACTAAGTAAAGTAGGAAAATCATTTGTTGGAAGAGGCATAACATTCTTTAATAAAATACCACAAAATCTTGCCGAATTGCCTTTTCACCAGTTTAAATTAAAGATTAAAAACCCTCATGAAAAAAGGTTACTATACAATAGAAGAATATTATCGGATAAAGATGTGTGGTCTTGCACTTAGTGTTCCAGTTACAAATCTTTGTAATAAATTATTGTAAATCTATGTGTAGGTAAATGACAAAACTGTAACCACTGATATAAAAAGATTAAAAGAGTAACTCGAGTTTCTTGCCGCTCTTCTCGAAGATCCTACTTATTCCGAACCGGTGGTAGAGTCACAAAAAATATGATAATAATAACAATTGACGATTCAAAAGTATCTGTAACAGATTTATTTGAATAAAGATTTTTTTCTTTCTTTCTTTCTTTCTTTCTTTGAATTGCTGGAGTCATATTTCTTATTATACTGGCTAGGCAGTAAAATTTGTGCGCTCGTACCTTATATTTTTTTTTGTATTTTAATGCTAATTGAATAGTCTACGAATATCGTTTGACCTTTCTAGTTTTGCACATTTGCATACATAAAATGTATGCAAATGTGCAAAACTAGTTGCACCACGTCCTTGCGCTGTGACATTTGGAAAGAAACAAATAAAATCTCGCCCACCTCAACTTGTTTATAGTAATGCTCATAACTATTGTGTATTTAATGCGATTACTACTTTGTGTGTTACGTTACATTCTATGTTTTTATTTTACATTGTGTGTTTTGTCCCAGTCTATGACAATTTCAAACTTGTAATCATCATCATCAGTTCATTAAACGTCCCCACCGAAGGGCACGAGCCTACCCGTGTAGGGTGAAATATGTAATACGACAGCAGATATGAACTTGAAAATCCTAACGTATTTACAGCGCATCGCTTAAATATTCCAGGGACAAAAAGTAATAATGTACGATCTAATTCCAAATGTTACAGTTATTTTGAAATAATCTCTTTTTATGTATATTATATGAAATGTAACTGCAATCCCGTCTTTACCAGATGTTATTATTATTAATTTCCGCATGGCCTTGTGGTAAGCTGGTAGAGAATGCCTCTAGGCATTAAGTTCGTCCTTGTACTATTTTATTGTTACTGTGCATAAAGTTTAATTAAATAAATAAATAAGTTCAAATTATTTTTGTAATAAAAACATAAGTAAAATCATGTGTGCGCGTTAAGAAAAATCTTAAGTGTACAATATTGCCTGCTGGCCACTTCATAAGTGTTCAAGTTATTTAGGTCATGAAAACCTAACGGTGTAACGTGAGTTATGTTTCTTTGAACTGTTGATTCAGCTTATACGTAATTCCATATTAGCAGCTAAACAATGTGGGTCGTTCTAACACTACGTAAAGGTACTTGTTTAGAATTTTGTTACTACGCATATGCTTGTAATATTAGCAATGATCGGAATAGGTACTTGTAGAGTGATTTGTTGCATGTACTAACAATGCTTTAATAATTGAATTATTATCCAAAAATTCTGGATTTCGATCGAGATCAACGGGACACTTCGATCGCCCTTTTATTTGCCAACCAATGGTCCCGGAAAACGCATGGTAACGCAAAATGGACAGTAGGTGTTCCATTGTCTGGGGCTTCACAGTCGACTGCTGTTTTTTTTTTTTCAAATTGATTTGTTGTCGCCGCAGATGGCCTTAACGACGTCACCGGATGAAAATGGCGAGACTAGCTCAGCCGTACCAACCGTAGAGACCTATCCAAGTAGGACTGCTACTATATACCCATCTTACCCGATTTCACGGGCTGTTAAAGTCAAGTAATTAAGATTGTTCAGTGTTCAAAGCATGTTTATAAAGAAACAAACTTTTGTATACATTGCTTTCTGATGTCCGCTAAGTTGTGTTTATGTGTGTTTGAAAAATAATAGTGATTCATTGAAGAGGAGTTTACAAAGAAACCCGACACAATCTAACAATTAGCCCTGACACTGCGTACACTGATTCCTGACACACTGATTTGACTGCGTACACTGATTTGTTTATTATACTGATTCTAGCTGACGAGCGTAAATATTGTTGAAAGTTTAATTCATCGCCATCAGCTCATTAAACGTCCTATGAAGGCCTTAGCCGTCCACGCGGGCCCAGTGCCGCTGGCCGACTTCACGCACAACCTTTGAATCTTCGCAGGCGTGCGCAGGTTTCCTCACGATGTTTTCATTCACCGTAAGAGCGTCGAATAACGTACATATATTTTCGAAAATTCGAAAACACATTGGTACGTGGCGGTATCTGAACCTCAGCCCTCACGGTAGGAGGGCAACAGTCCACACCATTGCCACCGACGATCTCAAAAAGTTTAATTAACAATCGCGATTTATTTTCGAATACCATGTTAGTTTTAAGAATCATAAAGAATTCAACTAATCGTCAAACGAGTTACGTGCACGCAGTTTATTATATTGTATTAAACGTATCTATTCTGTATCAATAACTCCGATGATATCTAGAAAATAATTGGAAATATTTATCTTGGGACACAGACCTTGGCCGGTGATCATTCTTCGCTGATAACAAACGAGAACATGGTCTAATTTAGATAATAATAGAGTTATTACCTTTCAAATTTAGTTTCTCAATTTCCGTTCTTTAGTATATTGTTATTAATTTATTTTTTTCAATGTCTCGATACCTTTTAGGTTGACATTTATCATTCAACCTGTACGTTTTTTGCTGAAACACACCACGCTCTTGTGGCAGAATATCGAAATTAAAGAGTTTAGTGTCTCGTCAAAAATGTATCATGTCGTTTTGTAAAAAAATGCCACATCACGTGATGTATATTATATACTTTTTTCAGTATGCTGTTAAGTCTCACACGTGTAAATAATAGAAAATACTTTGTTTTTCTTTTGCATTTTTAACAGAATCCAAGTAGTATTAGTAAATTTGCATTACAGAAACAAAAACGAATAAATTTAAAACTTACCCTTTTTTGTTGATTCTAAAGGGTAACTAATACGAAATATTTTTAATATATAATGTTGTGTATGTAATCTGCTGCTGAAGTCGTTTCTCAATGATTAAAAGGTGTTCACGCCATAATCTTACTGCGATAACCGTTTCTCAACCATAAGGTCATAATTTGCGACGCCTGTTCTAATTCGTATTGACCAGGTCGAAATCGCTCCCGATAATAATTGGGTTGGGTCCCGAAAGTTATACAAGGCCTATCACTTTCCAAATAAGATTATTTATCTTATTTGGAATGTGATAGGCCTTGTATAACTTTAGCATTATTAATTTAATCGTCATTATATACATGAGTGTCGGTGGCTCAATGGTGTGGACTGTCGCCTTCCTACTGAGAGGGCTGAGGTTCAAATCCCGACTGAGTGTTGGGCGTTCAATTGATAATTGTCATCATTTATCACTGCTGTTAACTTTAATTTCTACAGTCTTTAGACTTAATCCAAATGTAATTGATGACCGTTTTGGCACTGCCCTTGTGTTGTGATAACGTCGCTATCAGATAAGTGATTAGATATCGGCTGGTCGCACAATTCGTATGTTTATTGTCGAAATTTCACCACAGGTGCCGTGGAGTTATTAGTATTCAATATTATATCGTGGGCTATTGTTCCACGTGGGGTTTCACCGAGCCGCTTTCCCCAGGGTTGACACGCTTTTTCTATTAATTGACGATTCAGAGGGACGAATGAATCGTATTACTTATTGTACCAATGACATGTTTACTAGGTGGTAGACTCGGTACTGAGTCGTCTAGGTGCACCACCGCAGTCACAGATATCAGCCCGTCAAATAGGAGTGTTTGTCACTTCTGTGTTTCGGGATGAGGGTACTGTAGCTAGTAGAATTAACTGGTAGAAGAGACCTAACATCCAACGTCTCGAATGGCGCGCGCAGGCAGTGTTAACGGAAAATAATGACTACTTACTGTTATTAACTTTATTCAACACTGCAACTGTCATGGTCAGGAGTACCACTTAACACCATGTGAGCGGACTGTCCATCCCCTTTACTTATCAAAAAGGAAGGAAATGATCGAACTCCTTATTAAAAAGGAAGGAAATGATCGAACTCCTTATTAAAAAGGAAGGAAATGATCGAACTCACAATTATATTTAAATGTGGTAGAGCTATGCTTCGACACCACGTGATACCACGGTTTCACAGAAAACTGACGTCAAACAACCTTTTGCGTTTTGTTATTTCAAATGAGTGAAGTTTACAGAGGTCCCATATTCCCGAATGGTTATTTCTCCCTATATTTCCTTGTTCCTCTTTATGTTTTAATGTGGGCAATGCATTCGTGGCTCCTTTGAATTTACGAGGGTCCTTGGGCAGTGAAATGCTTCGTTTACTCATTTGCCTAAATATAAATACTCATTATACAAGCATTGGATTATTAACTATAAAATAAAGAAATATTTTAACGCAATTCACGAGACTTAAAATGCATGGCAACCCTGCGTTCATAAAAGTATTCAATGTCACGAGTACATAGGGAGCGGAATTTACAAGTCACTACAAATCGCGTGGGCCCAATACCGGAGCAGCGGCATAGTGCTTTCACTATCGCCGACCTGGAAGCGCTGACACGTTCACGATCTTTCCAGATAAACAAGGTCAAGGGCTACTTAAACTTACGATAAAGAATACGAGAAAGTATCTGGAGCACGCAGATAAATGTGTAGTTGTGACGTGTATTGTGCAATGTTCGTAGTATTGGTTGTCAGATAAAAGAGATACTACATTTGTATTCATCATCGTCAGTTCATTAAACGTCCCTACCGAGGGGCACGAGCCTTCCCGTATAGGCCTTAGTCGTCCACGCAGGCTCAGTACGAATTGGACGACTTCACGCAAAACCTTTGAATCTCTCCGCAGGCGTGCGCAGGTTTCCTCACCATGTTTTCCTTCGCCGTAAGAGCGTCGGATAACGTACATATAATTTCGAAAATTCGAAAACACATTGGTACGTGGCGGGATTTGAACTTGCGTCCTTCCGATCGGAAGGCAACAGTCCACACCATTGAGCCACCGACGCTCTTAGAGTGTTGAAGTATTTACTGCGAAACGGAATCCCTTCTGTCCTATCCCAACGAGTGTTCTAACAAACGAATGTTACCACAGTAACGTTGTGCGAGGAACAAAAGTTACCGACATAGCTCGCCGAATCATCAAGTTGAAGGTGCAGTGGGATGGTCACGTTAATCGCAGAACCGATAACCGTTAGAACAGCTTCTGAAGTGGAAATCGCGTCTTGGCAAGCGTGGCGTGGAAAGCCCTTCAAACCAATGGAAAGAAAAACCCTGAGAAAGGTCGGTGGATAGTAAAAGCATAGTACAGGGATGTCCGGCTCAGAACGGTTGAGACATTTGTCTGTGTGATTGGTTAAAAAGAGTAAACTTGAAAAGAGTAGAGTGTTAATGATTATTTGTTCGTCGGCTAACGGCTCATTATTTCCATCGTGTTGATGTCGCCGCGTTCTCCCACGTAACGAGTGAGGTTGGCTTACGGAAGCTGCGTAATGGGCGCAATGCAGTGTTATCTCGCGACGCGCTCTAGTTGCCACCGTGTCAGGGGTTCAGGCCCCGGGGCCGCGGTGTATTTGCCATACGATTCTATAGGAACAAATGTACGCTTGTGGAATCACTTGTGGAACTTTCTAAACAAGACTGGATGCTTGTTGTTTTTCTATGAATCTGAATAGCAGAACGAGAGCCACGCTTTCTCACCTTTAGCCGTTTATCAAAAGACATTTTACTATATTACGGAAATACAATAAAATGTGTTTATGAGGACAGTTTTCCGAAACCTGCTCGCCATGTGTAGACATTATTATTTACTTTGTATCCCCAAACATTCGTTCGTATAATGACAACGAGTAACCGGTTTATATAATGGTGCAAAGGACTGCCCTTCTTTCTACGAATCAAGTTTAAAATACAAATGTATGAGTATCATGTATCTGAGACAGTACCCTTCACAGGCCCGACGTATTTTCTTAATACCTAGGAACACCCTACAACCGTTCATAAATTCAGATTATTATAAGACGAAAACACATAATCCCCGCAATTCATAACAAAACAATTGCAAGGAAATAATGCGCGTTTTTTTCGTCAACACATTAACAATTGTGCGATCGGTAAAAAGTGCATCGTGCGGCTCCCGTCACGTATTGTAATGCACCGGTAATGGCAGTCATTGTTCCACGGAATAATACTTAATCAAGCATCGGAATTGATATTTATGAGAACTCGACGGCGCAGGACAGGCGGGATGGGTCAGAGTGGTTGCTTATAAATGTGTTTGTCAACCAATCCTTGTATCAATGCCATCTCTATAATGAGCTCTACCTCTTCATCCTGACGCAGTCCACTGATGGGCATATGTCTTCCACATTCTGAGCCAGATATATAAATAAATAAATAAATAAATTGTGTCACGTGGCGGGTACATGGTTTTATACAATACCTAAGCTAGCTGACAGCTATCCTATGGTAATGCAAATGCCACATGACTGATACCGATGTATAAATCACACAATATTCGCTAGAATAATTGAAAAGTCACAAAATATGAATAATAAAAATAATCTTTATTGTACAAAGGAAAAAAACACAGTACACGGAGGAACAGAACAGCAATCTCTTCCCGACAATCTTCAAGAAAGGAAATAAATATAAATTATAGAAAAAAAGAATATTATTAAATCAAAACTTATGTATCAAAACACTTCCAAATCAATCAGTACGATCCACGAGACTCCGATCTATAAGTATGATACTGATAGTTCATAACAAATATTGTGTCACGTAGTAGTGCATTTCAAGCTAACATGTGTGCATGAACGTGACCTACACGCAAATGCATACGCAGTCTCGTGCTAACATTGTCACGCTCCATCGCCTGCAGGCTGCGTCTGATAGCCCGTATCCGTATTCGGGCATTTTATCCAAAATTATAGATATGTGTAATCAGTTACGATTTGAAAAAACAGAACAAATAATGAATAGTATGGACAAGACTCGGCTTCGGTCATTCCATCTTTAGTTCAAAAAGTCTGCGTGTTTTCAAACATAGTTTGGCATAACACAGCGATGACGGTCCTAAATAACAAGATAACTAAAAAATAGCAAAACTCTTGCGTTGAACGCACACACAGGGGTAGATTATATTTAAGGGTAGTTTGTTTAGTCATCAACCACAAAAACTTATCTTAGCTGGACATTAGTATCTCCATATAAAAGTAGTCCATAAGTTCGATCTTTCTGCGGTTACCATCCAACAAAACAAGCTGTTTTTTAAACAATCAATAAATATATATGAAATATTCGACATATTTAAGTAAATTTTATATCCGAAATAAATCAACTTAATTCCAGATGCATTTTTTGCAAACTTGTGAAATTGGGACTTCATGGGTAAATAAAAGCTCGCTACTTGTTATCACACACTCCTTTTTCCATGTCAGTTGAAGTTATTCCCGCTGACGGGCGCAGCCGTCGTAGTTTTTAATAGGCTCTATATGCAAAAAGAGTATATTAATAAATGTTGCTGTGCCTATAAATGTTTAGATATTATATCATCTAACTTGTAACATCTGTGTCATCTGGAATGCAATAAATAAATATGTTTGCCCAACGTCGTGTGGACGTTCGCACGGCCGAGTGCACGCAAGCGGTGCAGCGCGTGGGCGATGCGTCCGCTGACGTCTAGATAACAACCAACTGACCATTACGTGTAGCACGACACTTAGTTTTGTTATCGTTTTCATGGTTCTTGTCTCATTTGGACAGCGTGTTCGCAAGTCCGTTGTTCAATTCAGCTATTTTCAATACAATGCTATTTCCAAGGTTTACCATTTTTTGCGACAGCGTGCGCTCGAACAACGGAAATACATATCAGTGCTTTTTCGCGTAGCCTACACGAGTTCCTAGCTGAATTTCAAATCACACAGACTTCAGCACCCAATGTTACGTGATGTCGTAAAAGATTTCTCAATAAGAAAAAAATAAATTGATACAACATCTTCACTATCGGACCCAAAAGTTTTCATTAACATACCACTCTCCCAAAGGTTGAAGTGACTTAGCTGATGCAGTTCGCATAGTAGGGTCAGTGGATGTCGATTTTGTTCTGCTTCTGCTAAATAGAAGTTGAAACTGTGCGAAAATATGTACCATTTCATACATCCAACAAAACAAATAATTTACCTAAATCATTTTATGATACTAGATATTTTCCAAAATAGCTAGAATTTTGGTATATTATGTCAACTACTTTGTGAAAAAAAATTGGAATAGTTTAATAAAACCTACACGTTACATGTGCGCGGAAATCGTTAACATCATGAATTATGGATAACCATCCTACCAATCCATATTTCCACATTTTATATTGCTATAGACCATCTTAGATACGAGTCTCTCACGGTTGATTAAATGCTGGTCTTTGTATTTTAATAACAACGTTGTCTTACAGTATCAAAATATTTCTTTCATCTATTTATTAGAAGCGTTATTTCAAATCCTTGATTATACTACTATCTGTGCAAATCGCATAACGACGTAATTATTTTATTAAAAAATCAGACTTTCTCTACGTTTTGAAACTAGAAATAAATATACAAACAATATTAGAACTCAAAGAAAATTCAAGACGAGTAGGACTGAGTTAAAGCAGATTCGATTAAGATCCAGTTAGCTCGGGTGAGTAACTCGAGTCGACCATCACTATACGTCATGCGTCACGACCGACGCGACACGCGACACGCTACGCGCCCACGATACCGTTGCTAGTATTTTGAACTCGCGCGGAACTTTGAAGACCTCATATCAAGGTTGTTTGTAAATTATAACACTATTGTTTTGCTACATTGTTGTCTTTAGGATAGACATAGTGTGAGCAATATAAAATAAAACACGATT